>JAZBGX010000556.1:16129-29281 GCA_037414775.1 Zonitis immaculata
ACTTATGTTGATTATTTCGATGGTATACGGAAATTAGGCTATCCCAGAGACAACCAAGAATATCGAGTTGATAGTAATTTTATTATTTATTGTTAGACAAATAATGAACTCACTAAATTATTGGAAAATTTTCAGAGTTGATACCTTTAGATCAAGTAACAAAAACAACAACAACAACAACAAAACGTCCAGATTCTGGACAAATTGATGGTGATTGTCAAAATTCGATAACTCGAATTAATGGACAAGCTAGTTGTGTTGATAAAGTAATTTTTAATGAACCATTCAATTTGTTGAGATCGAATTTATGGACACCAGAAAGTAGATTTGCTGATGCACCAGTAATTATTCCACTAAAATTAAATTAGAAATAATTAAAAATCTATTTTAAGGATTACGAATTCGTGATTTATCAGAATCATCCGGATATTATTAAAATTGTTGATGGCCGTCTTGTAATCAAACCGAAATTGTCGAACGAAATATTTGGTGATGATTTCATATCGAACTCTCGGCCTTTCGATTTAGGACGAAAGTATTAATATTAATCAATTATTTATTATAAATCAGATAATAATTGAAATTGTAGTTGTACAGGATTGAAAGGTGAGAATGAATGTGTCCAAACGGCTAGTTCTTATCTAATACGACCACCGATCGTATCCGGACAATTGACTACAAAACAGAAATTCTCATTTACTTATGGTAAAGTGGAAATTAAAGCTAAATTACCGGAAGGTGATTGGTTATATCCCGAATTATATTTAACACCAGCAACAAATAAATATGGTAATGTTAATAATTATGAAGGTGGTCAAATTCGTATAGCTTTTGTTGGTGGTAATCAAGATACATGCCATCAATTATCCGGTGGTATAATATTAGGTAATACAATATCAGCAAGAAATTATGGTATTGTAACAATTGATAATAAACATGGTGATAGTTGGACAAAAGATTTCCATAAATATTGGATAAAATGGTCAAGTGGTTATATGGTTGTTGGTGTTGATAATATAACGTATGGTACAATTTATCCACCAATTGATGGTTTTGCAAGTTTAAAAGATAATTTAGATTTGAATGATTCAGTTGAACGTTGGAAAGATGGTACAATAATGGCACCATTCGATACTGATATGTATTTAACAATTGGTGTTGGTGTTGGTGGACAGAATTTCGATGATCGTGAAGATAATACAAAACCATGGAAGAATTTAGATCCGAAAAATCAATATAAATTTTATAAAGCCAAATCGCAATGGTTGAAAACATGGAAAGAAACGGCTGCTTTACAAGTTGAACATATCAAAATATGGGCCATTTAAATCATATTTACTCATTAAATAAGTCTTTATAGGCAATATGAGTATTTTTTCTCTACAATAGAAATGTGGAATTTAAATATTAAGAAATTACATAATTTTATTACCATCTCTAATCGATTTTTTTATTGTGAAACTGCAAAAAATCAATTTTCATTTCTAACGATAACCTTCTTATCAAAATTCCATTAATCTGCATAAAAATCCAAAATAAATTGGAATTTATATAGAAGCTAGAAAATTCTATTACGCAGTTAAATTTTTCTTGTTCTAGCGTTTTCAAATCGACCGATTTCAATCCACAATTGGTGGATTTCTCAATTTTTCAATAAAACAGGTAAATCGAATGTATTTATTTCTTATTCTATTTATGTGTTATACAGGCTGTTTCGGAATTAAGGTTTACTTATAAGAAGAGTGTATTCTAGACTCGGAAAATATTCTGTCTATTTTCAAGTATACTGCTCTCTAATTTTGGGACATACTGTATTATCATACAATAATTATAATTGTATCTGATAATTGATGAATAATTAGAAATTATGGGACAATATCAATCAATTATTGGTAATTGGGGGCAATTGAAAACCCATAATGACCAAAATCAATATTTTATCATCAATATGTGATAATTATGTCATTGTACGCATTTCTTTGTTTTATGATGTTAAATATCAATTAATATTAATTAGATTTATATTATTATGGAAATAGTGATTAAATTATTTGAATTAGAAATATGGAGAATTGTACAAAATGGTGGATGCGCCGGGGAAAGCGATTTTCATTTACTCTAAATTCTATTCAAATAAATTGCAGAATAGAGAATTTTCGTTAAATATTGGAATCGGACAAGTTTTATTTACAAATAGAGATAAATCGAGAGATGAATCTGTGGTAAACGAACGGTTAGTTGAGAGAATCTCCAAATATTGTCGAGTAACAGAAATCCAGTAAATGAGATATACTTGCAAATGTCTAGAATTTAACTACCCTCTAATAAAACAGGCAGAATTAGTAAGATTCCAAACTATACTTATATAAAACTCACCTCTAATTTGATGAAAAATATAAATAAATGGTGGATGCGCGCCACATACAAGTATTATAAATAATCATAAAATGTCCATTTTATATTTCCCACTCATTTTAAGTAGGAACTTACGTAGATTTCATCTCAGAATTGTCCATTACATTGAAAAAAAATTATCTAATTATTACCATAATTAGAAAATATTCTATTTTGTATATCCAGCAACCAACCACACACACCATATCGGTTCTAGATTAATTAAACCAAACGAATCATCAATATTCTATCAAAGTTGGAAAAGAGAACACTTTCTCCAATATGGCACATTTACAGATGTTATTATTTTCATTAATTATAACCAATATTGCTGCTATAGGTAATATTTTCTATAAATTGTTATTATTTTTTTTTTTGATTAAGGATTTTTGTTTTGTTTGTTATTAAACCAGAATCCAATTTCAACCGTGAAGAATCTTGCGCCAAAGCAAATGGTTTTTGTGTTCTTGAAAACGAATGTCCCCATTCGGTCGATACAAAATATAAAAATCTTTGTTCTCAACAGTCGAATGATGGTGCAGTTTGCTGTAAAGATTGTAAGTAAACACAATTTCAATTAATACTATCAATTTTCTTAAAAATTAATTAATTTCTTTTCAATACAGTTCCTCAAATGGACGTCAATTGTAATCAATTACATAACGACTGTAGGTCAGATTGTCCAAAAAAATTATCATTAGGACGAAGAGGTTGTCCATCTGGGAAACAATGTTGCATTCTACTTTAGGTTGAATCAAATTCGTTAATTGTGTAAAAAATATAACATCACAAATTTTTATTAATTAATTAATTAAAAAAAAAAGAAACTACCTAATAAGATTATTTATAATAATTATCATTATTATTTTAATAGAAAAAAGTTTAAATTATCTCTCACAAATCACCATCAGCCTATCTCTCTGTTATTTATATATTTTTTAATTCACAAGTTTAAGCATTAATTATTGTTTGTTGAGGAAAACTGTAGGTAACAAATTCAATTGTTAATCAGCTAGTCGCGGTTTACGTTTTCTAGCATTCGGACTACTTGGTGTACTGCTACTTTTATCAGTTGTTTCACTTGATTCCTTCTCAGAAATTTCAGCATCATCTAATAAATCGTCTTTAATATCTTCATCGCCCTACAAAATTCCAAAATAATCGAATTATTTGAATTAAAAAAACCTATTTATTTTCCCCACCAATTCATCATCAGAATTCTTAGATTTTTCATATTCCTTTGTTACAACAACAACTTGTTTCGGTGGATAAATCAAATCAATTAAACATACAAGTATTAAACCTAATAATGCACCCAATATTATTGTTGCAATAGCAAAAATTAAATATGAACCCCATGTTGGAAGACCAAATTCATCCATTAATTTCGTATGTATTGTCTATAAAAAAACATTTTAATTTAATAAATTTAGTAAATCGTCATAGATTTTGGTAAATTTTTCCATACTCTTAATGCTTGTGATAATTTGAAAAATGTTGAAACAACCGTCATTTGTACGGAATTTGGTGATTTCCAATAAGGCACAGGTTCGACTTGTTGCCATTTCTTTTCAACAATAAACGACATAAATGATTCACGATCTCTTGAACCTTTATATTGTCGAAATTCACCATTGAGTACACTTAATTTAATTAAAATAAATAAATATTGATAAATTAATGAATTTAACAAATATTTACTGGAATATTGTTGGTAAAGCTGTCACCATAAATCTACCACTCAAACCTGGTGATGACGTTACATCAACTTGTGCTACTTTAATGCCCATATCCACACCCCATGCAGCAAATTGTTTCCATGTTTCTTGTAAGCCTTTACAAGCTGGACACCAAGGTGCATAACTGTAGAAAAAAATGTAATCATCGAAAATGATTCAGATTTATGATCAATCAACGGGTGTCATGAAATTATGATATGTCATTGAAATTACAAGTAAATTGCAACAATTTGAATAAATATTCTATTATAATATAGAAAACCGGTATTATTTGTTAAGTGTTTGATCACTCAACCTAAACATCCGCCCGGCACCTACATATGTAAATTTCTTTTTTCCACCCATCAAGAATTATTATACTTACAATTCTACCATCCATTCATTTTTCAACATATCAGCCCAATTATCCTCAGTTAATATAATTGGGGCTTTTTGTCCATTAACATCTAGAAAAATTGAAATTATAATGAAAATAATTAAACACATCACACCTCCGTGCGCCATATTGAAAATTGGGAGAAATCTGATCATTTGACAGACAGAATCGAAATAACGAGCGACATCTAGGAGCCGATCAATAGACTACATCCAATTAGACTCATTATTGTTATTATTCAATCAATTTTAAGCCTAAATTTCAACAAAATTCTCAATTTTAATCTAAATTATTCAAATTTTAAACTGAATAGTGTTCGTTTTCAATGAATTCAATACTAATGGCGCTGAAATTCAAAATCTGTCAAATGTCTCAAATGTGTGCATTGAGTGCGTTCGTAGTTCGTGACGATCACTCCAGTGTTCGTTATGTGATTCCAATCATAAAAGAATTGTGATTTAATTATCAATTTAACAATTTTTTATTGAATTATGGTGAAATTATTGTTAATTATTTGATCATTGTTCATATTTAGTTTCTTAGTAGAAGAAAAATTTTGTTTTTTTGCTATTCGAATGTTCAATTATTGATTCGCAAACGCATTCGTTCTTACTACGCAAATAACGTCGAATTTTCCACATAACCTAAGAGAATCACATTGATTTTTCAGATTTTTTTCTATATTAATTAATAAGAATTCAATAAACTTATGAAAAATGAATAATAAATTTAAAAAACAACAAAAGAATAATAATTTCATAGATAATGAATATGACGATACAAATCCAATTAACAAAAAATGGTTTGAAGAGGTATTTTTTTCAATTTTCAATAATAATTACTATTGCAATTAATCAATTAATTAATTTAAAGCTACCAGATGGTCCGAAACAATTCGAACCAGTTACAGAACAAATTTTAATTGATTCAAAAGACGAAGCAGAAAAATGTTATAAATGTGAAGCTGTAAATTTTAATATCAGTAAGCTATTTTTTTAAAGTTCTTTTGTTTAGAAATAGTTTTTATGTTAGTTTTATGGTTTTAGAAAATTCAAAAACAAATTCTAATCATCAATGGATGAAAACTGTAATGTCGAAAGGTACAGTTTCTGATAAAGTTGCAGCATTTACTGTTACAATACAAGATAATCCTATTTATAATTTGGAAACAATACAGAATTTGGTTAGTATGGTTAAAGTTGGTAAAAAGAAAGAATGTATCATTGTTATGGGTAAATTTGGGTTATTTTTAAATAATCGAAAGGTTATAATTAGTATAATTTTAGATGTTTTAACTGAATTATTCCTAAATGATTTATTACGACCTAATTGTAAATTGAGAAGATTTAATCAACAACCGTTATCCTTATTGAATGATCTAACTAGTGGCAATGCAATAACACGACGTAAATATCTATCAATTTGGTATTTTGAAGAGGAATTGAAGCAGTGTTTCATGAATTTTGTACAAGCTTTAAATAATATTGCCCATGATACTGTTGAGAATAATAAAGAAAAAGCTATAACGTGCATGTATAAATTATTAGTGAATAATCCAGAACAAGAAAAGGTAAATTTTGATTATTGCAACATTTGATTTTATATTATTTTTTTGTGAATTTTTAGAATCTACTAGCGAATCTTGTTAATAAATTGGGTGATCCATCACAAAAGATTGCATCAAAAGTCATTTATTGTTTAACACAATTATTATTTAAACATTCCAATATGCAAATTGTTGTATTGAATGAAATTGAGAAATTATTATTTCGTCCAAATATCTCAACTAAAGCACAATATTATGGTTTATGTTATTTGTCGCAATTCTATTTAAATAATGACAGTTCAGATGTAGCCAGACGTTTAATCGAATTATATTTCTCATTTTTTAAAGCATGCGTTAAAAAGGTGATTGTTTAATTTGATATTTTTTGTTTTTTTTTGTGTGTTGATTATAGTTTTTTTTTAGGGTGAAGTTGATAGTCGAATGATGACGGCTTTATTGATGGGTGTAAATCGTGCTTATCCATATGCAAAATTGGAAATGGAGAAAATTTCCAATCATATAGATACAATTTATAAAATTGTACATTTAGCAAATTTCAATATTAGCATACAAGCATTAATACTATTATTACAAATATCTGATAGTAATAATAATATAACTGATCGTTATTATTCGGCATTATATCGTAAATTGAGCGATTCGAAATTATTTACAACAACATATCAAGCAATGTTATTGAATTTATTATATAAATCGTTAATTAAAGATAACGAAATTGAGCGAATCAAATGTTTTATAAAACGTCTATTACAAGCATCATTATATATGCAACCATCATTTGCTTGTGGTATTTTATATTTAATATCGCAATTATTATCGAAAAAGAAAGATTTACAATCGCTAATTCTAAAACAATCATCATTTGATTGTAATGGAAATGATGATGATCAAGAAAAGAATGATGAAGATGTTAGAGCGAATAATGACGATATTAAACTGGATGTTGATGAATTGAATAAAACAAAAGAAACACAATTACGACAGAAATATGAACCATTAAATCGAAATCCATTATATTGCGGTGTTGATTATACCGCATATTTGGAATTGTTGCAATTAAAAAACCATTATCATCCAACTGTAGCTCTATATGCTAATAATATTTTAGAAGGTACTATTTTTCTTTTTTTCGATTTTAATCCAAAAATCCATAATTCTATTAAATTGTTTTAGGAAATTTGATTAAATATTCGGGTGATCCTTTAAAAGATTTCACATTAATACGGTTTCTAGATCGTTTTGTTTTCAAAAATCCAAAAAAACCGAATGATAATATCAAAACTGGTGTTAATACGATATTAGCAAAACGTAAATTTTATCAACCAAAAGGCTTAAAATCGCTACCAGTGAATTCCAATAGTTATTTGAATGAAAATCGTTCCCGTATACCGGTCGATGAATTATTTATGTATACGTAAGTTGTTATTTATTATTTTCTTGTCAAGTTGATCATAATCATTGTTTCAATAGATTTTTACAAAAAAAATTGAGTGAACGCAAATTGAGAGATGAAGATGAAGGTGATAGCGATTTAGAATCTGTACAGAGTGAAGAATTTGAAGAAATGTTAGATAAAATTGCTGGTAAATCGGTACAAACAGATGGAGATTTAGATTTTATGAACGATATTGGTGATTCATTGAAAACTAAAAAACAAAATAAAAATAAAAACCAAAAAGATGACGACGACGATGATGATGATGATGATGATGTTGATAGTCTAGGTGGCGATGAAGATGACGATTTATTGGATGATTCAGATGATGATCAAGTTCTAGAATTTGGTTCTGATGATGAATCAGTTAAGAAAAAGTCTAAACATATCAATAAAGACGATATAAGTTCGTTATTTGCATCAGCTGAAGAATTTGCAACATTATTAGAAAATGAAGGTAGTTCGAATATAGCTCCAGGTAGTTCGAATCAATATTCGAATAAAGATAATGCAAGTAAGTTGTTTTGTTTTTTTTTTATAATAATTTTGTTTTTTCAATGATTTTTCAACTCGAATTATATTTTGAAGATGTTAAACAATTGGCTTGGGAAGAGAAACGTGATCGCTGGTTGAAAGGCTATAATAAATCGATGAAAGGTAAAAGTAATTCAAATCAAAAACGGAAGACGTCGAATCAAGTGAAGTCTAACAAAAAGAGGAAAATGAAATAAAAACCTGTTGTAATTGTTCTATAATAAACGTTTTTCCGGTATTTATTTCATGTAATTTGAAATAGAGCTATATCTAGCATCACAAACATGTTTGACAGATCTAGTCAGTGGCGTTCTCATTAATTATACCCTAAAAATCGATTAAATTAGATCAACGAAATTAAGGTGAACGTTTCAATATGCATTTCAATTGTGCTCCTCTCTGTAATATTTTTCTGTATTCATTTGATACTTCTATAGACTTAGATAACGCTATAATATGCCGTTGTTCTACGGTACTGATTACCCTTTTTGACATTTGACAGATTGTTGTTAAATAAAAATAAATTATTACTATTCCGTTGATATTTTTCCAAATTATTCACTTATTTTACAGAAATTATCGATTTATTATCATAAATTCGTATCAATAATGGTTTGCGAGAAGTGCGAGAAAAAATTGGGCAAAGTTATAACGCCAGATCCATGGAAAAGTGGTGCTAGAAATACAACAGAAGGTGGTGGTCGGAAAGTTAATGAAAATAAAGCTTTAACAGCTAGTAAAAACCGTTTTAATCCTTATACAACCAAATTTGAGATATGCAGGTAATTAAATATTATAATTATTATAAAAAATATTATAATTATTCAATTTTATTATAGAATTTGTAAACAGAAAGTCCATCAAGTTGGATCCCATTATTGTCAATCTTGTGCTTACAAAAAAGGAATTTGTGCTATGTGTGGAAAGAAATTATTGAATGTTAAGAATTATAAACAATCGTCTGTGTAGAATTTATGTTGTTGTCGTAGAGTAACGAAATAATTTTAATTTTTACAAAACTTGTAAATAGTTCAAGGCATTAATTACGATTGTTATTTGTATTTTTTGTGTATTTATAAATAAAAGCAAATTTTAATTAAATCTTGTTGAATTTTTTGTTTCACCATAATTTGAAAATAGCGCCATTATTTAGGGTTTTTGTATTTGTTCAATCACTACCAACATGGCGTTTTATAAGTCCCTAAATTTGGTGTTTTGGTTTTGTTAATGGTTCCTTAAATTACAGATTTTTATCCAATTAACGTAAAATTTCATTGAAATATTAATAAAACGATATATTCCTAGTGTTTATATTGTAATGTTGATATAAACAATACATAAATTTTGACAATTGGTGAAATATCGTGTCTTATCTTAATTACTTGTTATGATAATGGACTCAAGAAATGCGACTAATAAGAATGGTAGTGTGGATGCTGAAAATCTCAATTTAACATTGGATATGGGTGATGATATGAAATTGGATGAAGTCAATTATGAAAGTGATGTATCATCGAGTAGTTCAGAAAGTTCAAGTGTACCAAGTATTAGTTCAGTTAGTACTAATGGATCGTCCGAAAAGGGACGACGACATAATAAAAGAGGTCGTACATCGAAAGATAAAAGCCCATCACCGTCACCAGCTTCAAAACGACCACGTTCAAAAGATAATAAAACAAAATCCTATGATTATCTAACGAAATTGAATTATTTATTTAGAGATGCACGTTTCTTTGTTATCAAATCAAATAATGCTGAGAATATAACATTATCGAAAGCTAAAGGTGTATGGTCAACTTTACCACAAAATGAAGCTAATCTAAATAAAGCTTATCGAGAATCGAGGAATGTTTTATTAATATTTTCGGTTAAAGAAAGTGGAAAATTTGCTGGTAATTATCTAAATTATTATTATTATTCCAAAAAAAAGTGGATTATTTTTGATTTTCTTGTTTTATGGTGTAGGTTTTGCTCGTTTACATAGCGAGTCTAGACACGATGTACCAGCGATATCATGGGTACTACCTCCAGGTCTGTCCGCTAAAGCTTTAGGTGGTGTATTTAAAGTCGATTGGATATGTCGCAAAGAATTACCATTCGCTAATACAATGCATTTATATAATCCATGGAATGATGGTAAACCGGTTAAAATAGGTCGTGACGGTCAAGAAATTGAGCCTAGAGTAGCTGAGGAATTGTGTCGTCTATTTCCCGAAGATGATGGGATCGAAGTTACACCGATTTTACGTTTAGCAAAAGAAGCAGCTAAAAAGAATAATAATAATCATCCACGTAATCATCGTCATCCAAAAGCGAGAATGCCAATAGCGGCACGTCCATCAACTATATCATTAACATCAAATTCATTCGGTTATCGTGGACGTGGTTCATCATATTCACGTCGGAAATATTTTCTATCGACACGCGGTTTAACATCATCAAGTTCATATAGACGTTCATCGTCGCCAGCAACACGTCAAACTAATAGTGGACGTGATCGTTTCTCATCATTATTTTATGATCGTGATACAATTCGATCACCATATACAACGTCAGCAGCTGCTGAAGCTTATGTTGCTGATTATATGCGTACAATGCAACATCAATTACCACCATTACCATATGCACCACCTCCACCAGGTCTCTATTCTAGTTCACCATATGATAATTTACCACCACCTAGATATTATGATGGTCTACCATTACCAGATTATCCATCATCTAGAATTAGTTCTTATACAGATAAACGATCATATGATCGATCAGTTGATGAGTTCTTGTGGAGGACAAGTGACCGTTCTAGGGATAGGGATAGGGATAGGGAGAACCGTCATCGTTATAGAGATAGGCGGTGAATTTCACTTTGATTTCTCTCATTAGGATTATGCAAATATTTTTTTTTCTGTTTGTCTAGAATTAAGTAATTTGATTTTAACATATTATATATAAATATATAAAAAAAAACAACAAGTATTTGTTTAAACAAATTTCAATTATTTATAATGGTACATATATGATTCTGTACTGTTTTTAGTTTTCTCTTCTTATTTTATTCGTGAATTTTCTCTTTTTTGAAAAGGTTGATGTTGCACTTGGGCTCAAAACAGTTGCTATACTTTTTATGTAAATTTACTATTTTTATCTAAATGGTTTTATTTCAAATTTATAGCTATTTGATTATTAGATTTCCTTTTTCTTTAAATAATTATTGTATAATTACTATGATAATTTAAAATAATTAAATCCAAGTCTATATAAATTTTTATTTTTATTTTTAATAATTTGCCAATATATGGTGCTTTTTATACGATATAATAATTTTTTCCTCTTAAGTCGGTGTATTTTATCATTAATTAGTCGTCATTAATTTGTAAATTTCAAAAATTTTGAATAATAATTTTCAATTTTATTTTCAACGTAGCATAATTCAAATTTCCCTCACTACAGTTTCCATCAAATCCCGATAGATGTCTTAGGCCACTAAATATCGCTCCAAAATATTGAATACGTATACTATTCACAGATTGTTAATTAATTACCGACAATAGGGATTATCAGCCAAAAATCAAAAATACATCAAATTATAATAATTTATGGTAGGGTCAGAACCGTTAGGACTTTCGGGAATGAGATTTTAGGTTGCCACCCTGGGCGGTTGCAGCGGTCGTATTTCATAGACGTATTATATTATATGTATGCAACCAAAGATACTTCATTAACACTACACTACACTCATGCACATTATTATTAGTATAAAAGAGGGCAAGAGACAAATCGACAAGAAGAAAAAATCGACTTACCATATTAGCGATCCTACCATTCGCCAAGATAGTGTTGCTCCTCGTAGTTTTGGACTTACCTTTGATCGTTGAGCCACGATGCCGTTGGCTTGAACAAGCAAAGTCCCCCATTTTGTTACATCCGACAAAATCTATAAACAAGAACAAATATAAATATAATTTCGAATTCAAATTCTATGGGACAAGTTTTTGTTGTGCAGAAAAAAATTTTAGGGGTTGAAAAATGGATCGTCAAATTTTTCAGATATCACAAACTTATAGTTAATAAAACTAAAGCTCTTGCACAAAAGAAAAATTAAAACTTAAAGTGTCAATTAATTACCTTAAATTATCCTGTGAGTTTTGGATTTGGTGATCGTTACTGCAACGTCCAATGCAATATCACCATATCTCAATTGAAATTAAGTAATTACAGTACTACACTACACTCACAGCAGTATGATGCACCTGAAAATAAGAAAAATTTGATTTGTATTGTCGAATAAAAAATATCAAGAGAATTTTTCAATATAATTGACGCGACAAATTTGAATAAAAATAAAATCGTACTTTTTTCTGATGATGTTATCTCTCATCCTGTAGATTGTTGCAATGGTATGCCATTGGATCGATCGTCCAAAATTTTCAGATCATTCCATAGCCAAGACATATAATTAGCTGCTTGAAGATCATACAAATCATATTGTCATTTGTATACATTTGAGCAGGCACACGCCACTATAATGCATCTGAAATCTCAGAAAAAAGCGTTAATAATTGAATAATTTAATACAATCATCACTGCATTCCACCCACGCACATCACTATAACACAATAGAAATTAAGTAACGTCACTACACTACACTCGCGCACAGCACTACGATGAATCTGAAAATAAGATTATTCAACCAAAAAAATAATAAATTATCACTACACTCCACTCACGCACATCACAATAATGCAATTATAATTATGAAATTTAATAATAAGCACTTCAACTCTATAGATTCGAGTCGGTTTTCCAATTCGAAGGCTAACTTTTTCCTAGCAGCTCCTAACAGTAGAATCGTTAGCTTTATGAAAAACAAAATTGACATTGATTGTAATTTGAAATGAGATTCAATATTTATATTCCGAATAGGAGGGCTGGGCTGTTGTCTATGGTGAAATTGTACAATTTTCAAGAAAAAAGGAAAATTGCAAGAGAAAATTAATAAGATAGAAATTCAAATTAAATCAGTTATAACAAAAAAGAAGATTGAGGATGGCAATCATAAACATTGAACCCTTCAGCAGTTATGTTTCCGAAGTAATCATCAGATCTAGGC
>JAZBGX010000557.1:0-29271 GCA_037414775.1 Zonitis immaculata
CGATTTTTATGGTTTTCTATTTAGAGGTATATGAAGTGTGCTCTTAAAAGAGGGTGTAGTTTTATCACGTTGTAGTGGGTCTAGAGTAATTTGCTTTAAAATGTTTCGATTTAATTTTGTTGTTTGTTTTTTTTTTTGAACTAATTTAACCGATGCTCATGCGTATGATTAGATCTGCAAGCTCAGTAATGGCCAAGTTGGATGGAGCACATGATTTCGTTGAGGTTTCACCATTCAAAAAATCTATCAACAACTCATATACACGGTGCATCGTCTCAAGTTTTTCTGGTCTGTAATTCTGGTTTTAATGGAGTTAAAAAAAAAAACGCACTCGAGGATCTAAAGTGTGATATCTAGAGAGCATTTTTGCGTTAAAACAGTTTCTCCAATATTTCGGGAAATATTATAAAGTATAAGATACATAATTAAAGGAAATTAAATTAATGTCTTATAAATAATATTGATTTTTCTCGTTTCTCGAATAGCTAAAGAAATCGTTTTTTACGCCAAAATATTCTGGAATTCTTTAGTGCGCTTTTTATTTCCACCACTAGGGCCAGAGTTACAGACAAGGAAAGCCTCAGGCCGTCCACCCTGTATCTATATATTAAATATTAATGTTTTATAGTGAACATAAGTCGAAAGTAATTATTTTCTTTCCAATAATATACTTCTAAATAGGATTTTTTCTTATAGCATTCCTTTCATACAACATTTAAATTTATAAATTAATTATTGATTTAATTTTGTTGAATTGTTATTGTTGATTTGATTATACACACCTTTTATTATTGAGAAAAAGTACCGCTAATCGTCTATTTATATTGCCTTTAAATAAATAGAAATCGATCGCAGTTGTTGTTGTTGCGACAGGTTTAAAATACATTCGAAAAATACATACCGATAAAAGAGCTTTATTGAGTCTTTTAAGACTATTAAGCTTTCGGTTTTCAACTCTGATTCGTTATAGTCGAAATTGAAAGGTTATACGCTATATACATATACATTTAAGTGTACAGAAATGTATATTTTCATTTCGGATCCAACTGCAGGTTTATCAGGTTGTATCACATATGGAGCTGGTTCCGTTAATAGAAAATTTTTACACCTTATAAGTAATACTCGTTTTTATGTCACTGATTATATCCTTTTTTTTAAAATTGATTTTAATGTTTTTTCACATTAATATTATAATTACAAACGCTATTATAGGAACATATTGTCCGGGAAATGTTAATTAGGTCCTAAATAGACATTTTAGAGTAAATTGCGTCCCATCGTTTGCCTGAAAGTATGTTAATTGCCTCCCGATTATACTTGTACCACTATAGTAGATACACTTCTAATTTATAATTAAGTGGCCACATTTACATTTACATTATCGTGATTATTCAATATTCATGTATGCGTATACATTTGCGGCCTAATTGAAGTACTTAATTACAGTTTGAAAATAAGTATTAAATGGAAATGACTCAATTTAAGTCTCTTTATATTGAACCGACCCTTGTTGGTTTCTTTTTCTTTATAATTATTATTGTAGATAAAAACTTGATAAAATTGTAATTTTCAAATAATAATAGTTGTATAATAAAATTATCGAACGTTCACTTGAAAAAAAAATTTATATTCTATTAGAATAATGTCCCAATGGGTGGGTAATTAATTATTAAGTGATAAGTCATTCAATTCGTAAACTATATTTAGTAGTGAGTCACATCTGTCGCATATTGACTTTATATTTTACAATAGAATATCGAACTTAATATACAACATAACAATGAATAAATTTCATTTCTGTATACAGTCTGATTCATTAACAATGGAAAGTCTCTAAATTGGACATACTACACATCAAAATATGAGGATTGAGCTCTAATTCGAAATTTCCCCATAGTTTGGTAGCTTTATATTTTTTTTATGTTAATTTTAGCATTGTCTATACAGCACGTTAGTTATTTATTTTGCTGAATCAAATCATATCTTTTTAGTTCTATGCAATATCGTTAAAATGACCTGATAATCTAAAGGATAGTTAAATTTTACAAAGAAAAGGTACTCTTGTGTAATTCATCTAATTGTGTCGGTTGTTGAGCTAATTACATTTGAAATGTTCTGTTTTATAATAATTAGTGCGGCGCATCCACCATTTTTATAGTAAAAATTTATACAAATATTCCTTTATTTATTCATCTTTCTCATACCATATACAATGTTTTTAAAGGACTTTTCACAGGATTTTCTAAAAATCAAAGACTAAAAATTAGAAATAATAAAATTTTCAACAATAAAAATTGAAGGCAACTAATTCAAAAATCGATAGACTTTGATGAATTAAACAAGAGTACCTTTGTCACTTTAGCGATACTTTATTGGACAATAAAGAGATATTCTGATTCAATAAAGTAACATGTTGCGAACTAATGTCCTGTATAGAGAGTTGCAAAATTGGCATTACATCAAAAAAACATATTGACTTGTTAATTTTCGTGTTGATGCGATTATTGAGGAATTTCGAATTAGAACTCCAACTCTCGACACCCTCTATCTTCGTATAGAGCTCAATCATTATATTTTGTAGAGACTGCTTTTTGCTAATGAATCACCCTGTATTAGTATAATATTTGTATATTTGAAATAATTTTTGATATTATTTCTATTTACGTATCCTGCTGTGCTGTTGTGCCTGTGTGTGATATTATTGTTACTATTATTATTATTATTACAATAATTTATATTGGCATTCTAATCGTTAATATTTTTATTGATTGATTATTTTCGTAACTCTAATAATACCGAAACATTTCAATTGAATCATATGGTTGTAAATTTTTATTTTCGATTTTTATAAAGAAATAAATGTGGGGGGGGAAACAAAATAATTAAGTCTTGTGATATTAATATTAATTAAGCAATTAACTATTATAAAAACTTTCTCAAGCTAAACAAAGACTAATTATTGAGAGTTGTTAATTTATGATTTAATTGGAGTCAAATGCGCAGACAATAACTATCAATCGATTAAGTTCTATATTCTTATTGAAGCTTAGCAAAAATTATTATTATTGAATTTTTTACAATAAATGGCATTTTCAATTGCATATATCGTCTTGATCTTGAAACGCAGCTTGCAGCTTGCAGCTATGCATACAACGCACCCCATATGTAGGTATATGATCGAATATATGTATACAAGTGGAATTCTAAACCACCAATACTGATAGGATTGTTCAATAAACGGAAATCATTTTGATGCCAACATTTTTATATAAAACCGCATAGTATTTTTTTGGATGGTTGGTCCAATTGCTTCGCCACCCTTTTTATATTCAATCAAAATGTTTAGATTGATATTCGTCGATTGATGATTGACATTTTGTTTGGTTGCACCTACTAAAACCACCCTCTAATATTCAATAAGGGGCGTTATAGCTGATAGTTTTTAAATAAAAATTGCTATAAATTTGAAAATGTGTTAGATTTTGTTGTGTCTGATTGTTGTTCTTTTTTTAATATATTTATTATTATAATTCGTAATCAATCAGTCCCCCTTATATTTCTGATTGCACCGTCTTCGTGTTGAGGGGCGTCGCAAATACGAAAGATACCCCAGACAAGATCGACCGCCGTGACGCCCGAAAATATTTAAACGTAATACAAACAGGAAATGGGCGTCAAAATTCTATTTGGACTAATTTGCAAGGCGAAATATAAATTATTGCTTTTTAAATGTGATTTGATGGGTATGAGAAATGATGGGAGACGAGAGAAAAAAAATTGAAAAAAAAAATAATAAAATAAAAGGGAACGTACACATTATTTCGCTAATAATTCGAAAGAGAAGTTGAGAAAAAATATTCAGTTAAATTATACGATAAAATAGAGTTGAAACAAAAAGGAATATAAATAGAGAGGAAATCGAATGAATGGAGTATAGACAAAGAAGGAGAAGAAGAAGAAGAAGAAAAGTTCGACGTGCACTTTGAAATACATTATTATTATCATCATCAATAATAATTTAAGAAAAATTATTAATAATAAAATTGTATATTATTATATGAACATTATTATAAAATAAGATATTTCTTATTATTATAAAGATATTTGTGATTATTATAAATAATTTTATATTTGGTGAGAGAGAAAAAAATTCTCATAATTACATTATTTATATGTGTAAAAAAAATATTATTGAAGAGAGCACTTGAAAAAAGAAAATTGAGTTTGTATTTTTGAAATGGTGGTTGATGGTTGGTAGTGGTGGTTTACGATTGAACGGGTACCTGGTCCTTTGGAAAGCCGCCGAGGGCTCTCTTGTGTTGATTTGTGTAAAAGAGGGGACGAAAAGCGAATCATTTACATTTCGACTTTTATTATTATTTCCCTATTAACACCTGCAGAATTATCCAACTGGCACAAGCCATCTATATAACAATAAGCAAGCAATTTTCGATATAATAATAATTTTATTTAAAAAAAAAAAAAATTAATTCTATAATAACGCGTATAATTATTTGTATAGTATCGTTGTATATTCTCAATAAAGTTACTAATATGTAGCTTTATTAGTTCGAGAATTAAACAATATAGCTTTTGTTTCGTTGTAGATATAGGGACAAATGAAATTTGTGTATAATAATAATAGATAGTTATAGAACCATATAACATATTCAACGACATATATTAAGATAATTTATCACATCACATAAGGACTATATTGCTGATAGTTATTCTAACGGTGGCTAATATCGTTTGAACATTAAAAAAAAATATATGATTTATTTTCAAAGATAATATGAATTATTGACGAAAGAAATTAAGGGTTGAATTGTGGAGATCGTGTTTCTATTTTTCTGACTTTTTCGCTCTTTATATTAGAAAATTGATTTTGATTTTTGGTCTTTTTGTTGTTTATCCAAGTTTATCTGTTACTGATGATTCTAGGTTTTATTTATGTCAATAGTTGGTTGTTAGTAACGTGTACGTTTTGAATTGGAATTAATAATATTTATATTTATATATATATATAGAGAGAGAGAGAGAGATGATTGAGGTTGTTGTCCTTCTATAGAGTAGGTACATACGTACAATATAACATCCACCAAAGTCCTAATAACAGAGTGCTTCACCGCAATCTCTACGGGGTTGCCTTCTACAATTATAGATATTACAATATATTGTCTGTCTGTTCAAATTACCCCCTCCCAATCATAGACATCAACGATAGTCGCTCTACTTATTGTTGATAACCTTTCGTTTTATATATGACGAATTATATATTTTTTTATTTGCAATATATGGAAATTTTGCAATTATTTCAATAAATTATATTATTGTTATTAAGTTTTTTGTTGTTGTTGTTTGTTATGTGGTTATGAATGTTTGTACCCGCCTGTAGGACGGTATTTTCTCGTTTTCGAAATAACATCGGTGGCGGCAATCTGTTCGTAGGTATCGGTAAATGAATATAAAACAATAATAACAGTATGGGTGGTCTATGGCATAAATAACCCCGCCTTTATTTGTATTTGTATCCACCCAATGTCCATTCATCTCGACCAATTAATATATCAAATATTTAAACTTTTTTTTCCAATTTCCATTTTCTAATAATAATAAAATTTCAACAATTACAATAATTGTCAATATTTTATTATTTGTTCTATTGATTTAGAGAATTTTTGGAAATTTCGAAACACAAAAACAACGACCTATTATGAGTAAATATATAGTAAAACTTTCGTCAATGCGATCATAGGAAATCCTGCGATGCTGTAATAACATGGAATTATAATGAGTAATTAAAGTTCGCCGACAACTTTTATAATATATAATTAAAATTGGAGCCGGTATCTATATATGTAGGTATATATATTATATTATATATAAATATAACGGACAAGCTTCTTCGTAGATTTATATATAATAATTATGAGATATGGAATTCGGTTCCAAGTTTTTAATTAATCTCCATTACAATATACAAGATGAAAAAAAAAAATAATAAGTTGAAAAGTAAAACAGAAGTCTAAATTCAGAACACAAATCTTGACAAATAAATAATCTTTCTTTTGTTTTTTTTTTGCTTCCTCATTTCTTATTTCTATTTATAAGAATAATCCAGCTTGAAAAAAAGAATAATTTCTCTTGAAATTTGACGATTATATAATTTTTTCTCTTATTATTATTATTATTTGTATTAATCCGGGTTGACTGTGTGAATATTTGTTTTGCTTATATCAAATTCGACAGACGAGAGTTGAGCTGAAGTTATCAAATTTTCCAATAAATTATCTAAATAATTATAACGTTGAGTCTGTAGATTGTAATGGTTGAATTTATTCAAGAAAATAATGTATAATTTGTTTATAATTATGTGAAAATTGTGGAAAAACTATAATTCTACGATCTAGTCGATATTATTGAAAAGAAATTGTGGTATATTGGGAAATTCTAGATCTAGAACAATTCGATTGAAATTATTGAATGGAAAATTTATTCAAATTTGATAAAGAAATCGTAAAAAGTTTTGTGTCAGATTTGGAGCTTTTCCTTGAGAAACATTTGCCAAAGAAAACTTATATCTACTTGTAGAAGGAAAAACAAAAACAAAAATTAATAATAATAGTTTTGTCAATTATAATTCGGCGAAGAAAGGAAATTAATATTAATAATTCGAATAATCCAGTAAAACCACCCTTAATGGATACTTTTCAAGACTGGTCACTTTCTAGTTTCTCCTGAATTCTCCAGTGTAAAACCTCCATTGAGCAGATCCTTTATTTTTTTTTCTCAAGAAATTCACCTCCTTGGCTCCGTCAATTTTTGATTTCTCCAAACTCTTATAAAAATAAACCACATGAAGCGGTTCCTCTTTGAAAGGATGCCGATACACCATTTAATTTCTTAACTAATTTCACGTTCCTGTTATGATGCTTTTAAAGGTTCACAAAAAATTATCCAAGTGAGCGTAATTTTGCCGTATACCGTTCAAATTACGTAAATCAAACATAGGATACCGATATTTTGAGAAATGTGCGTATATGACAACCGTACAGTATAGTTTTCTGAATGTTCTAAGAAATATCTGTTTTATGCTAAAGCCTTTTTGGGGAGGACACCTCTTTTGAACAAACACTTCTGATTTTCTCGTGAATGTTTTGTTTTTACTTCAGTATATTTAAAAGCCGGTCCTGTTCCTAATCGTTATCGCTTACAATTATGATTGTTCTATTTTTTTTCTATTATTAATTTTCGACGAAACTAGATGTGTTTATTTATAGAATAATAATAAAAATAATAAAACAATACACAATATATATATATGTATTATTATGTATATAAGTAGGTATATATGTTCACGTTTCTTATAAGTTTTTGATGTTTGTTAAATTTCAATAGAATACATTATTATTCGCCTTCACGAAATTGATGTAGATTTTTCATAAATGTTAAACTTTCTATTGTTTTATTTAGACAGTAAGTATTGAAGGCTGAGCACGATCCATGATTATTGTCTTATGAATAATTTACAAAATATATAGACAATTGCGAATAATTTCTATCTCCCCTTTTCCGCTACCTATAATATCCTTCCACTATATAAAGGTAATATATTATTATCGATTCCAAACCAAAATGGAAAAAAATGACCCATAATAATAATCAAAAATGATTTTGTGTCGAAAGAACTAACCAAATTAGTAATTTCAATAATAGTCGATTATAAATAACCAAAGCCTAGCAAAATGTAGAATAAAATTATTGGATAATAAGTATTTTGTTGGATTGGCGCTATATGTGCATAATTAGATGATCTGATATAGTTATTGTTGAACAACAGTAGCATAAAGCCTCAAGTCAAAGATGTAGTCAATAAATATTATAGAGGTAGAGAGTCAATAGAAAAAAAAGAAAAGAAAACTGGAATCATAATAAAATTAGTGTAGTATAGAAGAAGAAAAAAAGCAACGACGACGATATAATAGAATAACGAATGGTATAAAAAATTATTGTGTATAGAACAGGTGTAATTACGTTTAATACATTGCAGAAATGCAGTAATCATACAGTGATATTTTATGTAGATATCAATCCGCAGTCCACAACTATATCTGAACGCATAATCTTTATTTGAGTCAAATTATATACAAAGTGCCTTGCAGCCATCACGGTTATATACTATATATTCTCGACCTCTCCTCTCCATTGCTTCTTTTCCTTTAGGGGAAAAACAATTCGATATTAAATCAAATTAAGAAAAGAAAAAAACAAATAATGTCAATATTAATTTGCAATGAATTCTACAATTATCCATTTATTATTATTAGTTATTATTTAAATATAAATTTATTCTATATTATTTATAAATTTTTGTTGTTTTTATATATGTTTAAAGGGTATTTATTGCGTGCTTGCATGTAATCGGTTTTATATTTTTATTATCATTAGATTTTATATTTTTCAATTTAATTTCAAGTAAAATGCGATTATTGATGATTATATTAATTAAAATAATTATAGAAAAGTCCGTTTTATATATATATAGACATATGTATGTATATGTATATAGCGTGTGTCTCGATTATGGAACTCCAAGTGTTTTAGAATTCGAATCTACATTTTTTGTATATTAGCAATTTTATATCAAGATGACTTTGGGTACATTATCCTTTACCTAAAATCGCTGGAAACTAGATCTGGACAATAGGGTGGACGCTTGAGTAATTCTAAATCCGCTACTCGAATCGCAACTTCGACTTTCTGTACAAGTGCGTTGTCCTAGCACCTTAGCCCACAGTTTGTCTCGCACTTTTTTTTCTTGATGGCCTTCTGGAATCTTCTTATTTGGTTAGCGTAGTAAGAGTCTGTAATTGTGGCTTCCTTCACCGAACCCTCAGAATCCGACGAAACGCTCGCCATATAACTTGGAGTTTTTTCGGTATTGAAGAGGACGGTAGTTTCCAAGTCATCGATTGTTGTTTAGTTTTAGGATCGGCGTGATGGATCTGGATCTTGTCCATTATCACAAATACAGTTGAAAATCTGTCCGGATCAGCCTTGTATTCTCTTTTGAAATGTCGACTCGTTTCTTCTTTTGTTCGGTGGTTAACATTTTTGCTACCCAACGTGCGAACTTAATGTTGATGTGGAGCTCGTTGTCGAGGATCAACTAAAACTAGATCTTCGGCTAACTTAACAATTTCTCTCTAGTGGGTTCACCACGATGTTCGTCTTCAGTGTAGTATGTTATGTTCAGCTTAAACTGCTTACACAAGCGTGCAACTTTTGTACAGAGGCCATGATACACACAGTCCTATTCAAATTAATTGTGGAAAACAATAATGCAAACAATAGCCGGTACTCTAATTGAAATAACTATCTCAATAGCTTTTTCTGCTAGATAACTAGATAAGTGCTATGAAATTTAGTTGGTTACAATATGGTGACAAAGTTCGATGTCCAAATTTTCAACTTCCAATTTCATTGGGTTTTCCCTAAACAGTTGGGGCTCTCTTGTCAAGACACACGCTGTATATGTGTTTATATGTATATAATAATAAAATAATAGATCTTGAATAAGTTTATATTGCTAGTTTCTTATTATTTCTGATATTAATAATGTTAATCATGATCAAATGTAAAAACATCAAATTAGATCTTATAATTTATCTACATTTCCTGATTATGTAGTGTACCAATTATAGTTATATAATGTCAATTCTTATTTAATACACCATAAATAATAGTAATATAATTATTTCTAATTTTGTAAATTCATCCATTTATCATATAACGTAACTTTTATTTGGGCTTTTTGAAAAGTCGCTATACTTATAGAGGAAAATCTAGTCTCAGACAATTTTTTATTGTCACATTTTTAAAAGCAATAATATAAACAAATCAGTTTATATTTTATTCAATTTTGTTCGCTCGAAATCTTTTTATTTGTTATAAATTTTCCAAATAAAAATCGTCTCGTTTGCTCGCACAGACTTAAAAATGATGACCGCAACGTAATTTTCTATATATACATATAGTAGGTACAGCCGACAAACTCCCCTAAGTCCTTAAATAATATAATAAATAAATATAATTATATTAGCCCCCCTCTGGTTTTCTATATGTATGATAAATTGTCTCTCATGTTCGACAAATTTAATTTTATCTTATATACATATACGTATATATATATACCTATATATACATGCATATATGTATAGACAGAGTAAATTAATAATAAAATATATTTCTATGATAAATTACATTTATTATTCATAATACCTATGTGACCATAGCAATAATAATTGTGGAATTATTCGAATTACATATGATTGATATGATAATTTTTTTTTCCCACAATCTTCTACAACTACGGTTGCTAAATTTGCTATCCGTTTATTTACAAATTGAGGACATTATATTCGATTGATGGTAAAATTTTAACAACTGGACTAGATAAACGAGAAGCTATAGAGACGTTTCAATGTTATTCCATTTTTTTAAAATACCCATTTTGAAGAGAGAATCGATAAATAAATAGTAAATTGAATTATTTATCGGAAAACATGAAAACTGTTAGGAAAAACTTCTTAATTACTAATCGATTGATTATTAGTAATGTCGTTTCTATTTACATATGTCCATGTCCATATTTGATATTTTAATGCTCTAGAGTGACTTGTTTACCTTTTCCAAAAACCAACTGATTTTTATCGATCCGGAATCGAAAATTTGCACACACGATGGTCCCTCTAATTATTATTGAAAACTTCCAAATGATTATTATCGATGATTTAAGTAATGGCGGTTATTGGAAAATTTTATTGAATTACACTTTTAAAATTTGAAAAGGAAAGGATCCTGGAAGAAAATCAGGAAAATCTTCCTGCAGGGATTTTTTAAAGAAGATTTAGAAAAGAGTTTTTATAAATAGAAAAACAGTTTTTTTTTTCTGAAAAATATAGATATTACAGAAAATCTTGTTTGATGCAACTTTTAAATTCAGTTTCGAAAAGGCAAGCTGTTGAGAAAAGTTATAGTCGAACTTTCTGAAAAAATTACATTTGGTTGATGCTTAACTCAAAATTAAAATTGAAAAATTGGGTTGTCCTAAAGAAAGAATTCTCTTGAAAAATATGCAAAATTGTCATTTAAATTGTCATTTTTTCTTATGAAAACGAGAGGATTTTTTGAAAAAGGGAAATATTAAAAGATTTCTGAAAGGAGTAGTTTTTTTTTTATAGAACATAACAATATCTTCCGGAAAATATTTCTTTTGAAGAATTAATTCGATAAGGGAAAATTGCGAATTTAAAATATCAATTTGTTCAGGAAAAACAAACGCTTTTTCATATTACAGAAAGATGAACAAGTAATGAGAATTTTCTATTTAAAAATACCAAAATTGTACTCGATTTTTCTCCATTGAAGTAAATTGAACTCACCAGATGATTGAATAAAATTACTGGGAAAAACTTGAAATTTCAAACTTTTATCTATATATATATGTATATATATACGCTTCGAGATATTCAAATTCGAAAGAAAAGCTTACCAATTACTTTGTTAAAGTCAGCCTTATAGAGATATTGATAGAAATAATTTTATAATATCGATATAGGTATATTATTAAACTTTACACGTTAGTTTTAATTTAAAGTTTATATGTCGGTGTTAATGAACTCAATTATAACTTAATTTTAACTTTGAGAATGTTATATTCGATTAAATTTTGGCAATGCGTCGGGAAGTATTAGAACGTAAACTAAATATTATTAAGTTAGTGAAATTCAATACGGCAGACGTTCAATTTGAAATTAGATAGAAGGGTTGACGTTTATATATATATATATATATATATATATAGTCGGTTTTTTTTAGAAATTATTCCAGTTTCCACCCCTCACCGCTCGCACCCTCAACAACGATACACCCTTGACCATTAAATTTATTTTTTTCTTCTGTCTTTCATATAAAGTTATTCAACATTTAATTATTATTCGTTGCAATCGAATATTAGTTAGAATGGAAAGTTATAATTATATAGTCAAATGGAGTATAATATAATTACTACTATGATTTCGATATTTAAAATTTTAATGATAAGATATAATTGTTAGGAATATACAATTATTCCAGCAGGTTATTAACGATCTATTATATTATTAATTTAATGATTTTATATTCGATGAGTGATGGTTCTTGTTATATTCCCATTTGAGCTTTTTTTTTTTGGGGGTTTTATCAATTAAAATTCAATATTATCGAATTAATATAATAAGGACAATCCTGTGTTATATCTCCATCCAATTAGAATTATAGAACATCTATTGAAACATTAACAATATCGAATACAAACCGTCAATGTCCTTCTATAAAACGATACGTAGTACATAATTTAACGATATAATTCCATTGATTTATAAATAAATTAGTGTTTTATATAACTAGTAGTTTATTACAGATTTATTCGTGTAAAAGTAGATGATAAGAAATACTGGGTTTAATTATTATTGTCGAAATCGATGATCTGCTGTTATTTATTATTTTTTTAAATTCGTTTTTATATCTCTAGCGTTTTCATTAAACATTCGAAATTGCATTTTTTCTATATTAAAATATATTGGAGTCTGTCGAATTGCTATCAATAAAAAATAATGAGTAAGTATGTCCATCGAGGCTCGGTTTCCGGGGTCCTATGAAAATCATAAATATGCACGAGTTGCTGTGAAAAAGCCAAAAAAAAAAAAGACGAAAAAGAGAGATAGAACTATTAGTGTTTCATATGTGTGTGTATATGGATATAGTATTGGTGGATGGATAAAAACTGTCATTTTTTTAAATTTTGCAAATAAGTAGAACGCGAAATCACGATCAGGAATAATGGCAGAGGTTGGGTTTTTTTTTTTTTTTTTAGCATCCATTCGTTATTTATCAGAATTAATATAATGACATATCGATTCGAAATCAATTCAAGATGGCCGCCGGTCGTGTATTATATATATATATTTCGTACATATCCCTTTGCAAATATTATACATAAATGCATACCTAACTAAGGCAGCTACTGGCAAATCATATCTATATTTCCTATAACTGCACATTACTTTAGATCAAGTTGCAAAAATTTGAATATAAACTGCATCCTATCGTGTCTATAATAATAATATTAATATTAACATTTTATTCATCACGTTTCTTTTTTCTTTTTTGATTTCATAAAAATTCACCCTTCGATTCATCATCATCAACATCATCATTTTATTCAACAGTTGCAGCACCATAACCGCATTTACCAAAGAAATTATCTACTTGTCTTATATTTACTTTCCTCTTTTCGGATTCAGACATGCAATTGTTAATCTTTTTTTTCAACAATTCAACTTTTATTATATATTCTGATTGTATAGATGGGGAAAATTAAATAAAATGTCGGTCTTTTTGTATTTTGATTAAACAAAAAGAACCACGCAAAGCTTACTAAGATTTTTTTTTTTTTTTTGGGTTTTATTAAATCTATAATTTATTCATGTATTTATTTGTTGTTGATTTCAGGTGGACCAATTTGTTATCAAATTCTTATAGAGTGGTTTTGTCTTTTCTTATTCCAGGGTAAGTAATTTTGATTTATTTATTTTTATTATAATTTTTCTAATTTGATCAATTAATAATGTTTCGTATCAATACAAATAAATTCAGATTGGGCTATATTTTTTCAATAGGCCAAAGGGATCCCTCTCTCTATCTCTATTTATCGTATGGATATTGATTACATTTTCAAATCTGACATCCTCTTTATTCGGCTTTGAAAATTCCAATTCATCATCATACTTCATATAGATATATATAAAATATACTTACATTTATATCTACATATATATATAATAAAGTATACGGGATGTCCTCTATTATTAATTTGATTTAAAATAAGAAATAAACTTATCTCGGCCTGAATGTTCTTTTTATTGTATTTTATTCTATTTGAATCATGGACCTCTCCTCGCCCATGAATGTGGGACATGGCTTTTTGGGCAATTGTCCTTTCGTTTCCACCTAACGTTCCCCTGGAATCACCTGCGGTATCATATTAGGAGGAAGCTTGGCCTTCTGACTTCGAGCTAAACTATTCACTGCTTGAATGGTAGTCCAGTTTCCATCATTCTCTCGTGACGTTATCAAAAGATAACGTCACCTTCTATACAATCTGTCTGCTAGAGATCACGTTACAGTATCACTTTGAGGGTGATGGTTTTTCTTCGGTGAGCTCTATAAGTCGCCCTAGTAGTATCATCTCCTGTAACATGTGGACTCACTGCACCACAGCTCACTATCTTATGTATAACATTTAACTTTCCCATTTGTCCTGTGAGTACTAAGTCTTTGTATTGTAGGTTACTTTATTTTTTATTATTGCTAGTCTCGCGTTTATCTTGAATTTTCCAAGTTTTTAGTGGTGGGGCTCGAAAAATGGACATCTTGTATTTATAAAAATAGAGAAAGGTATAGAGAAGGTTAGAGAGAGAGATTGAACTAACCCGTTTGGTCGCAAAGCAGCAAAGCAAAAATCAAATATATCACATTTGGTTATCAAATATCGAATGGATAGAAGCCCCCGATCAAGCCTCGAAGCTAACCGTTATATTCCCCAAATATATATATATATATATTATATGTAGTATATATCCATCTATATCTATGTATATATAAAAAAAATTGTTAGAAGAGAGAACTGGTCTCTCTTGCATCTCTATTCTCTACCCGATATCCAGCTTTTGGCTTAGTAAAAATACATAAATATAATGGATACAAATTGTCAATCCGTTTCCCTGGGGCTTGATTGAATGAACGGGGGTGGGGGTGGTATCCTCTAATAACCATCAACAACACCCCGTCCCCTTACAACTTTGAATCATACAATCAATGTAATAGATAGAGATAGACAATAAATATACCTATATATCGGTGAAATACTATATATATTTATAATATATCGTATAACGTTCGATATTGTTAAGTATATAAAATTTTATAAGTTTGATTGAATTTGACGAGACTTTATATATTTTTTTATTCTTCGTCCAAGTGGTGTTATTGATATTTTGTACTGAAATTGGATTTGAATTTTTAATTTTTTTTTTGTTTTATTAAATATTACTTGTTGTTGTTAGGGGAATTTTGATGAAATTTGTTTAAATATTTATTTTTTAACATTCATGTATATGTATGTATGTATGTATGGTCGACAAAGATATAGCGTTGAAATTAAATAAAGCTCGGTACCCTTATTTATATTAAGAATTAAAATGTTGCGCGTATTTCATAATTTGAAAAAAGCGCGTCGCAATTTCCCTTTCATTTTCCACAGTCAATCCCATCGCCCTCCAAGCACCGACCACCCCAAACCAACTCAACAACCATTCGCTATACATTTATCCACACAAATAATGTATATATCATATACATCTACATAAAATTCAAACCAAAAAGTACAAATACAAAAAAAAAAAAAATTAAAAATAAATAAATAAATGAACGACGATGGTTATTTTTTTCCTGTACATTTCATATATGTATAGAGAGAAAAAAAATTAAAATCACCCTCTACGCTTTGACCCATTAGTAATTCAGTCAACCCCGATCACATGTGGACGAAATTCGCTCTAATTATTGTAATGGATGGTGATTTCGTTGATTTTATTTTTAAATTTTTTTGGACTTTTTACGATAAAAACATGCAAATTATTAATACATATATACATATAGATATAGATTTAATCGAATTTGTTGTTATTTTCTGGTTAAATATAATCAATAAATACAGTTTACGGTTTGAAATTATTTTAGGTAAAATTGTTAATCATTATATGGTTTTAGTCAATTTGGTTCTAACTATACCCTCAAAATTTATACGGATTTATTTTGTTGGTATATATGCACAGTTGGAATATATTCGCACATACATATATTGTATAAAGTGAGGGTGTGATGGTATAGGTTTTCAATGCCTTTAGCAATGGCATTATTGCCCTTGCTATATATTGTCAAGCTATAGGGCAGTGGGTCCTGTTACTGTATGTATATAGCGCGATTTGTTTTGATTACACACCCCACCTAGATTATCATTATTATTTTTTTGATGAATAATGAATGTATTTTTTGCAAATAATACGACCGGTGGTGGGCTTTTTGGTGACGACTTGGCTGATATAGTATATACATTACATATATGTAGATGGTGGATAACACATATATTTTTGGATTATTATAAATGTCAAGCGGATTGATATATCTTGTGGTGACCTAAAAAAATATATATTTGTATATATATATATAACATAACCCCATACCATTATGTACAGATAACTCGGAATTATATAAAAACATATAGGTAGAGAGTATAACGGTGCGATTTTTGTTTAGACGGTGAAATATGTTCACTTTTCAACAGTTCACCCTTACCACCTATAACATACAACATAAAAAAACAAAACGTACTAATAAATAACAACAAAATACTCTGACGAATAAAAGAATAATACAACAATAAATAATAATGATTATATTCAAAAAACAAAAACCAAAACAATTTGTTGATGATGATGAAAATAATAATGACAAATGAATGATTTTAAATTATTGAATGACATGATCTCAATTGCACATCCGACATGTTCGTTATTTTATTATTATTATTATTTAATGACAGTTTTATAAACAATTAAAGTGTGACAATTGTGTGTAACTATCTGTTATGTCCGATTTAATATTGTATTTCTCATTATTTCTATCATTCATCAGTAATCACTTGTCGAAATGTCATTAATTTCCTATAATTAATTCATCATAATTTTGATGAAATTCGTTATAGTAATAATAATAATAATAATAATAATAGAAAAATTCCAGTTAATCCAATTGGAAAATTATTGTCTATTATTATTTTGTAATTTTATGAAAATATCAATTTCAATTGGACGAGAAAATCGTTAATTATTACTTTGATTTTCTAACAGTTTTGTAATAGGCGAGTGTGTGGCGCATCCACCAATTTTACGCTCATCATTTATATAAAGATTGCCTTATTCATTCATTTTTCTTATACCGTATTCAATATTTTCGAATGACTTTAGAATAACTTTTGTTTTTTTTTTTTAATTGTTATGCCCTTTAGGTTTATGTCATCTTAGCGATACTTAAAAAAAAATTATTTACTGATTTACAGAAGTAAAAGGTTGTATCTAAAACGCTATATTTATAGAAAATGTTTAATTTAGTATAATATTCGTATGAAAAATTGTTGTTGTTGATTGAGCAATCGTGGAAAATTGTCCTTTATTTTAGGTTTTTGTTGAATATGGGTTGGGTTTGTTAATTTTTTTGATTGATTATGGACTTTTTTGTTTATTAAGACCACTCACGCTAATATTTAGATTTTGTATGATTGAATTCAATAAATTTCGAATAAATTAATTACCAGGAAGTAATATTTATTATTGTTGTTTGTTTGTCTGCATACATGTGTATGTGTGTGTGTGTGTGGTTGGGTTATAGTGTCGTTTATTAAACTTTAAGTGAAATATTTTTAATTAAAAGTAAATCAATGTTAATAAATTATAGGCAACAGAAAACAAAACAAAAAAAAAACAAAAGAAATTCTATTAAAGTGTTTATTTATTTCCTTTATAATTTTACAGTTTCCTATTTATATTATTGAATTAAATGAATAATTTGCATAATAAATATACTTAACAACTTTCTGAACTGAAATATTGAACTTTAATTATAATGGACAGTATATAATATACTTGGGTAAAAGTATATAATATAATATACGGAGTATCCCACGGAATTGATTGATAGATATTTAAGGGTTGATTTAATATTCAAAAGTTTATATTTAAGTAGTGAATTTTTCGAACATTCAATATTAACGGGGTTACATAACTTGCAAACTTGTAAACTTTCAAACCAAATATTCTTTTTTCTTTGGGATTTCGTACTTTCTGTTCTTTTTTAACAAATTGTCCTAATAGAAATAGGAAGTTATTGGCATTTTGTTGTTCTTGTTGTATATTTGGAAGTTTGAAATATTGTAACTCTGTTAATATTGAATTTTCATGTAAAAATGGTAGGAACATCAACTTGTCCTATAATTTTTCAAAATTTTTAGACATCCTGTATTTCTTCATATATGTATATGTCGTTATATGCTTCCTGTTTTCGATGATTATACATAAATTCATTGAAATTATTCCACTTGTATAATAATAATAATAATAATAATAATAATAATAATGGTAATTGTTAATTCTTTATGAAATCAATTAACCTTTTCGCTTTTATTCCAAAATTTTTACTTGACGTCTATTTAATTTCCTCTTTTATTAAACAATTGTTTCTATTATTATTATTATTTTGCTAGAGATTTGTATATTTCTTTAAAAATTTTTATTAATAATAATTTTCGTATCACCTTTATTTATATTTATATTTACATGATTTTTTGATTATGTTATGAGGTGTATGGTTTTGTGGTATTTTCAATATTTTGTTTAATTGAGTGAAAAGACTCGTAAAAGTTTTTATTTGCCATAAAAATTTGTGTGTATTTGTTTTTTTTTTTTGGATAATAACTATATTTATTTAATATTTTAAAAATAATAAACAAATCCTATAATAAGATCAAATTAATTCTCTATATTGGTGAGAAATGAAATTCTGATTGGAATTTGAAAAGGAAATTGCCTCATCATAACAAACAGTATTCTCAAATTTTTCAGGAGCTGTTTTCGCAAGCTGACACGTCAAATTCTCACATCTTCCTTATATAAGATTGTCTCACCGATCAAAAGATTTTTAGCTTATCAACGATCCTTCCAGTTTTTAGTTGGACGTGGATAGTCGTCCACTCGTCTTCTATGCATATTCTATTCAGCTTCAACTCCTCGCATCAGCGTGCAACAGTTGACTATAGAGATGTATTTATACGATTTTTTACTCCTAACTGTCCGTTTTTTTTTCAAATTATCGATTATTATTAATTTTGATTCAGTCCTTGTAGATTATTCTGATTCATAGGAGTCTATTTTATTTCCTGATCAGTTATTTATACAGGGTGGATTATAAAAACCGCCCCAAGACCGAATTCTGCCATTTCTAAATATATGGCAATCTACAGGATATTCAATTCAAAAATCTAAAGTTGATGTCGCATTCGGTGAAACAGAAAGTATCATTGATTGAGTATTTATCTTAAAAAATAGATGTTAATCAACTGTTTAACTTTGTTCAAAGGAGTCTTTAGCAATAACGGAGTTTATGGTTTGGAGACTTTTTCATAATTCAACCTGTAAATTCTTCTGATTGGATAATTGCTCTATTTATTTTCTATTGGTTCAGTTGTGTTATTGTCTATAAAAATCAAGAATTGTTTTGTAACTACTGATATGTAATTTCTGAGTTATGACAACGACGTAATAGTTACCTGCTGAGTTGTTATATATTTAATTAAAATCATCTATATTCATTCCGCAATAATAATTAGAATAATGGCTTGATATTTTTGAAATATGATAGAATGTCGTGCGCTCTTCGAAAATAGGTGGGACTTTGATTTATGATTAAATATTGATCAACTATATATGTAGAACTGATGTGTGTGTGGTGGTGCTTGAAACTGCCTTCATATAGAAATATCGTTATAGTCTTAATTAAAAAAATCTCATTTATGTCAACAATATATTTTTTCCATTTCTCTTACTTGATCATTTGTTAAGTGCCGATGAAAATTTTTACTCACTTATTTCCAGATTTTCTGCATTTCTCTTTCTTTCCATTGCTTTTCATTCCCATTCGATTCGTTTGTTGGAATTTTTTTATATTAATATACAGATAGTCTATTTTGTTTTACACAGTTGGTGGAATGTTTTCCCAAAATTTCTGATTCGCAATTGATTTTCTCAAGAATAGATAGAAGTTTTCTAATGAATCTCAATCTTGATCTTCATTATTACTTTATTACATACATATAGATTTGTAGTTATCTATGTCTTAATATTATTATGCGTAGTGCGTACCATCATCATGATCATCATCATCATCCCTTAACATATGTCGACATGTCAGTTGGATTCGTTCTTAATTAAATACAATTTCTCACTTGATTCACAGATCACCATCCTTTATGCGTTTATTCTCCATATTTCTTGTTATTTTTTTTTCTTTGCTTCTTTTGAGCTTCACTTTGATTTAGATTGCGTGTTTATTCATTCGCGTGTAATATAAAGTCTTTTCAACATTTTACAACGAATTCCGTTATAGATACGAATTATCTTTTCTATTTAATTTTATTCAATTCTTGAGCAATCTAAGGATACAATTGCATATTTAATAAATATTATATACTTTTAATGAAATTAATAATAATAAACAACAAATTTTCCAGGATTATTCGTAAGTCAATCTAGGAATAATAGAGTGGCCCTTTTCCAATGTTTCCAAGTACTTATATTATTTAATTAAGCTACAATAATTAATTAATTGATAAATTTTCGTTTTATATTCATTTTTATTTCTAATTGCGAATTCGTACGCTTCAATTATAGAAAATTGTATTTTATTTTGAAAGCTATACCACATGCCCTATTTATATTCTATATACCCAAATTGTGTATATAATATTATTATTTATTTATAACAATATAACAAATAATCGTACCTATAGATATATGTTTTATACTTAATTATATTCACAACTATGTTTGTTACTATGTTAATTTTACAATATTATTTATTATTATTTTGAATTAAATTATAATGTTGAATTATATCAGACTATTGTTTGAGTTGATATGGCATTGTATATTTTACCGGGAAGTGCGGTATTTGATTATATTATTAACTAAACAAAATAATTATTGTATTCTATAATTAATTTAGATTTGTTACTATTATTGCCATATAAATACACATCATTATTACTGTTATTATTATTATTATTATTATTATTATTATTATTATGGTTATTTACAACAATTTTTTTTAGAATTTTATTATATGATTATTTTGTTTTTTATAGTAATTACACATCCAAATTTTTGTTCAGACCTTCAATTGTTATAAAATCAATCAATTACTTGATGATTGTCTTTATTCCAAATTTATAAACATTTTCTGACAATTGAAGTGAGAGGGTGCAAAAAAATTGAAGAGAAAAATCCTAATTTACATTTCTTGATTTACAAAATTATACACCTGATCCTTGACTAAGTATATAAAATCTCATGAGAAACTTTACCTGGTCAAAATTACTGCAATATTTGTTTGTTTCGTTGTTGTTTTGTTTTTTTTTCCCCACTAAAAATGCTACTTGTATTACTCTCTTCTAAACTATGAATATTAAAAAATCGAAAATTTCATCCTTTATTTCCATATTATTATACGAATATAGTTTGCTTAGTATACAGTGCGTGTCTCGGTGATGTAAAACTCAACTGTTTTGGAGCAAACTAAATCGAATGGAGATCTGTTAACTAAAATATTGAGAATTGTAACTTTCAAAATAAAAAAAGCCGATGATGATGAGCTGAAAAGTTGGATGGACGTCCCATACATTGAATGTGCGTTATAGATGAGGACTCGTTTAGCAACATATCTTGTACAGAATCATCAAGTGCAATGAAAACGGATATTAATCGATAATCGCCAAAGTTTAGCACAATGGTTGCGTAAGAAGGAAGCAACTAGACGGACTCTTAAGCCGAGTTTTACTAGAAGAAGCTAATAATGTCTGTTTGGTGATGTAGTACTAGTGTTTCCCACTATAGCTTCATGAAATTTGGAAAATCGGTAACGGTAGATGTCTATACTGCAACCAATTAGCTTAAGATAAAGCAGCTAAGATTGGTGAATAGAGACAAGGTACCTGTCTGTCTGTCACCCACCTTATTTCCTCGATCTTACATCAATAGATTACCATTTCTTTGGTCCTTGGACGTTTGCTTCGAAAAGTAGCTCCAAACTGGCGCTTCAACACTTATTGAAGGTTAAAATCAAATTTATAAATTGGGAAACATTGCATAGATCTATTTTATAACAGTTGGAGGGGGTTCCATCGTCGAGACACACACTGTATAGATATAAAATTTAACTCTTTGAAAATTGGTTGTTGCAATTTTGTTGTTGTTATTTATAAAATTATAGGATTAAAAACGAATTTACTACTACTACGAAATTATTATTTAATAATAAACAATTTCTTGTATAGAATAATTAACATATATCAATTTTTTTTTTAGATTTTTTTGTTTTTGTTTTGGGAGTTCATCTTCATGGTATAATACTTGTTAATATTTCTGTATTTTTGCTTGATTTTATTGATATAATATTATAGTGAATTGGTATATGTTTTTTAAACTTTTATGATACATAATTAATGTCTGCAAGGTATATATAAGTTTTATATATGTAGATATATGAGTATGGAAAAAGATTCTGTCTGGGATTAAATAATAACTAGTATTTATGTTGTTGGAATTTTATATTAAGTTATACACATATATATTTTTCTATTATTGCAATTATCATATTGTATAATTATGATTTTGTTCTCTTTTATTCTAGTTTTTAATTAATTGTGGAATAATTAATTGATTATTATTATTGGGCAGGATTAGTTTATTTGACAATGATAAATTCCAAACTGTTGTCTTTATCATCACCATTTAGACTATTTATTTAAACAGTTCTATCTTGAACTCACTATATGTGTACAGGTATAACAATTGACTATAATATAAAATTAGAATTGTCAAGTGGGTCTATCAAAAATCAAATTCAACTGACTCAGTCATAATAACAATAATTACAATACAAACAATAGCAATTATCATTAATTTATAAATTCATTAGAAAGAATGAATAAGACAGTGGTATAATAATAAAAATTGAAAGAAAAAAAAACAAAAACAAAAAACTGTTGAAATAATGAAATATTAAATTCTATAGATACAAATTAAAATATTCAAATTAGTATTAGGCGGAGGTGATGAGTTGCTAATAAATTATTCTATTTTAAATCAGTTTTTCGCCTATTAGTTCTATAGAATATAGATTGTTCTCTGTTTCACTAGTTGGCGTACATTTTATCATGATAAAGATAGTAAATCTTCCATATCTATTATTTGACTGGACTATTACTATGCGATCTAAAATCCGAACGAGTCCATCTTATGTCTTGATTTGTTCGCTATATGATGCTATATATTAATAGAATAGTTGGAGATAGAGATGTATAGGTAGATAAAGAGAGTAAATATTATATATATTTATAGATAGGTATATGTATATAATGTCCAACAAGACCTTCATTTAATAAATCTAATTCTGACATGCAACGCAGACAACGCATATATTATTTATCAATGCCTGGTAGTTGGACAATTGGAGTTGACAAACACCAATATGACCATTATTTGAATATAACATCATGATCCACCTATCGGTTGCATTATTAATTAATACAAAATTAATACAAACACACACACACACACATGTACACAAAAACATATAGATATATTCATATATACATATATATTTATATATGGATGCATGTTTGTGCCGCATAATTGCAACTAAATTTGTGGCACTTTCATAAATTAACTGATATTGATATTGGATAATATTTTGTTTAAATTTGCAAACATAAATCCATACTATACCTATATATAAATACATAATATGCATATGTATTAGTTCTATTGTATAGATTCTTTATATTGTTAATGGCTTATAGCGGTCATTTCTATTATTAATTATTTCATATATTTATCAATTATTATCTCGTCGAATACATAATTTCGAGATTGATGATTGAAAATTTTCGAGAAATTGATGGAAAATTACCTGTGGAAATGGCCTATGGAAAATTAATCGTAGAATTGAATTATCCTTGAATTCTTTTGGCTTCAGTTTGACAATTTGGAATTTTCCACTTAAAAATGACCTCTATGTATGATCAAAAATATTCTAGAAATTAGGCAAATAGTGATCATTTCATGAACAATCTCAGCATTACTAGAAATGCCTAAGAAAAATGAAGAATTGTTTTAAGAAAATGCAATTAAAAATAAAAAAACTGGGCGATCTAAGATTTTCATCGTTGTAGAAAGTTCTATGAATGAACATGTAATTCAATGAAAAATGAAGCTTCAATGGAAAAATAATCAAATTTTCTATTAGAAAATTTGAATATCTGACTCAAATTATATTGGAAAACCAAAAGAAAATTTTCATTTGTAAATTGGACAATTCTTCTGTTTTATTGACTTCAAAGAGATTGATACTGCAATTTCTGTTATGAATTATTCTCTTTCATTAATGCCTTTAATTTTTCACAAGATGCCCCCTTTTAAAATTCAATAATTAATGTTCAAGAATGTAAGAATCTTGCTATAATATTTTCAAAAAATCTATCTAGGCCAGAGGTTTTTGTATTGAGAAATTGTCCTTAAAAATGACTGTTCCTCTTCGAAGAGTTTCTCAACTAATAACAATATAATTTAATTGTTTTAATTTTTAATTAGTTCGAAATATTGTTTGAGAGTAATAATAATAATAAGAAGACGAAGACGAGAAAAAAATCTATAAAATATGAGCGAATAACGAGCAAAGGCCTAACACAAAAAATTACGGGACTTTAATATTAAATAATTAATTTTAATACAGTGCGCAGGGGTTATAAATTCGTAAGCGTTGTAAATATTTAATGTTTGCAAGGCATTTGCCGAGACTCCAGGACCCAGGAATTTCACGATCCTTTCATAAGTAATAACACTTCGCATGCAATAATCATTTAGTTGCGAAGCAATTTGCACGCTCTATGTAAACAGCTTTATAACAAACACATATATTTATTATAAAATAATTTTTATATTATTTGGAAAACAGATTCCAATTAGAATATTTAATTAAAAATTCTAAATTTATTATTAATTATAATAATTATATAGAGATTTTCGTTTTCTACTAAGATTAATTAATATTGGATAGGGCTGGCGTCAAGTTTATTTATTTAAAACCTAGGAATCGAGTTTCCGGAATTAAATTGGCGTCTTGAATTATTTCAGAGTAATGTAAAAACTTCGTACCTACCTACGTCGTTTTAAGTTTCAATTGGTTAGCGAATAATTTAATTTTCTTTTTATTAATGCATGTCGACATTTTTAAATGGTGATTGTTCCTCTTGTCGACGTCATTTCTAATTCGTTTGACTTTATTTCCAACAGAAAAAAAAGCTTTTGTCTTTTGTTATTCATTTTCCATATATATATAAATTCAAACATAGTGCATTTCAGTCCAAATGAAGCTTTATAATTTAAATAAATAATAGTAACTGTTTCTGCATATTAAAGAACAATCCGTTTCCAAACAATGAATTTGTAAAGTGTCGTTGTTTATTTTATCTGCAATCAAAAACAAAAGTATACGTTTCATTTTTCTTTCGCCCTTAAATTTGTAACAACGGCTTATCCTAAGAGCAAATTCAAAAAGACAAATCGGCTATATGATGTCGTTCTACAATTTCTTTTGAAGAAATAAATACAAAAATTATACGATTCACTATTATAATTCTTTGAATATGTGATAGAAAAAAAAAATTGTTATTATTATTATTTTATTGTTTATTTTATAAATAAAAGAAGTTAATTAGAAAAAGTCGAATAAATAATTGTTGTTTGTCACGTCTAACGAATAAACAATTGATTGCTTAAATTATTAAAAATTTCCACGAATTATTATTATTTATTATAAATAAATATATAATAAGTATACATTATTCGATTATATTTAGAATTATAAATTTTTGAAACGACGGACGACGCGGAAATGGTCGATAATTAAATTATATTTTTGTTGTGATTTTTGCGAGTGAGTATATATCTCTATAAAATTTATATAATTTAGGATTTTCCTTTTTCTCACAATTAGGATAATTTTAAATAAATTTATTTGGGGGTGAGGATATTGTGGAGAATTTTCGCTCTTATATGCGCCAGTTTCAATTAGATTTCATTTAATTTTTAAATGAAATAATAAAGAATATGGAAACTCTTCTATATATGTGTGTACCTACATAAAATGTTTGCTCTCTAAAATGTTGTATAATTTTAAAACGTTTTAACTTTTGCTTTTTCAAATATATGGTTAATTTACAAAATAAAAAATATATATAAGCATATCATATGATTAAAAAATTAGTCAATATTTTGTTGTATTTGATTGTATATAGGGTGTCCCACAATCAATTATACCAGTTTATGAAAAACTTAAGAATAGAAAGATAAGAGCTCTCGCGTGATCATTGAGTCGTACCTACAATATCTACTTGAAGAGCTACAACTCCTCCAAGCCGAAATTTATATTTAATATCTCCAAAACTGGTTGCTGCTAACTATTCAATAATATCATTGAGGCTGTTTGGATTTGGAGGTGGTTCTAAATTTTACCCCAAGTCTCTTAAAAATTGATTTTTCTAATCGTTTGTTTCCAAGTCATAAATTGTTGTTTAGTCTCAGACTTTGAGTAATGGATCTAGCTCTCTTCTATTCTCTCAAATTGAGCTTTTGAAATATCGACTCGTTCATTATTTCCTCGGTGGTTAACATTTTTAGTACCCAACGTGCAAACTCTTGTTTACCTATGTAGAGCTCGTCGCCGAGCATTCCTCTGATCACTGTCGTACGAGAAACCTGTAATCTGAGCTAAATGTCACTCTTCGGTCAGCTAAAACTAGATCCACAGTTTCGCAGGTGTGGGATGTGGATGCTACAATAATTACTGGTCTATAGTGCCGTAGTCTTTTCACCAATGATCAATTTTTTATTCTAGCATATACTGTTGAAGTATTGCTCCCTAATATCGGGACATCCTATAGAGGTATATAGAATAATTTTACTTTTTTTGTTAAAGAAACATCAAACGATTCACAAATGTCCTGTATGTACATATGGTCTTTTATAAAATTGTTGGACAATTTTATTTCATTTTTAGAAAATAATAATAATAATAATAATAATACCTACATATATGACGATTTTATTATTATTCAGTTTCTTCGTTTGACTTTTGTATGTAGATAAATCTACATTTGTGGATATTATATTTCCTGAATTACATCGCAAAATGGAAATATGCAATTTTAGAAAATGGTCGTCGGTCCTTCATTTGTCGTCAAATCTAATTTTCTATAACGTTGCAATTTTTCGTTTACAATTTTTATTAGGATTATTTTTTTTTTCTTTCTGTTAAATTTAAATTGGTTGTTTTACTTCTATTTTTTGATTTCAATTTTCTTATTTCGGCTCTTGATATTGAAGTTGTTACGATATATATTGATTACGATTTCATCGAAAACACTTGTAGATTATCAATTATTAAGTATTGCCTAAAATTGAAATTATGGTGGCAACAACAATGTTGTTGTTTTTTTTTTTAATTTTGTTAATGTTTTATCAACGATTTATTGAAGCATATTGTATATCAATCGATTAATATATATATATATATATAAAATATATAAAACACAACCAATATCCATTAACTTTAATCATTGTTTACGAGACTTAATATTGATTAAAGTATTAAAGCAACTTACGCTTTGCTGGGATTTAATTTAGCGGATCCTACTATGTATGTAAATTTTATTCTTAAATTTTAATTTGTTTTTAGTTATTTTCATATATATTTAATGCAAATTCGTAACAATCTTTTATTATTCCATTATGGCTCACCCTTTTTTTTCTGGCTTCTTTTTCCTCATCTTTATAAAATCTTAATGTTATGCGTAAAATACATTAGTCGGATATATTTATAGACATACTGATGAGATGAATCTTTTCCAATTTGACTTTGTTCAGAAGCCTGAAAGATCTAAGACGACATTTTTTCTTATCTGTGTAGAATTGTAGAATCTGATCCCTGGCAGAGTATTGAAGAAGTTTTCTCGAAGTTCTGCTCAAATTTGCCATAAGAACATAACATTTTGGTGTACGATCAATGAAAATTCCAGTATTGGAAATTTTCTTCTAATTTGTTAGATTTCTCGTCTATATAGGATTCAATTACAATTTCCCAAAAATTTTATTATTGATTTTCTTTACAACTTGCTGGTTTTATAAGTGTTGATTTATGTTTTCAAATTTCTATTGGTAGAAGATTGTTGGTGGAGGAGATTTTATTTATTTTTTTATATTTTTATGTGTGAAAATAAATCCATCTAAAAGTATGGACATCGTATTAAATTGGTTTACACAAAATATTATTTGTACAAAGAGAAATTCTTTGTGTAAATTCCATAAATATGACAGATTTTAAATATTTGTTTATGAACATAAATTTTTATTAGATCGAATAAGATTTTCTCTAAAAAAAAATCCCTATTTACATTTTTATTGTTGTCTATATATTTAAATGATTTTTGTTTTTGACCGTCAATCAAAAAAGATGGATCATTTTGTCAACATAAACATATCCGATAATTGACAAGTAGTCCGGTGTGAACAACGACCGAAATGGGCCCGCGTTGACAACCCGCGGGGCTTGTAAACCCTCCACAATTTAAACATGCAATGATACACCCACCAACAAACCAACCAACCACCAATACTATCAACTATACCACTATATCACATCACCACCACTATATAGAACATCGTATAATATAGAGCGCTTGTTGCAATTGCAGTTTTATCACGGTTTAACTCTAAATGCGTGTAAATCAGTTGGGATACGTGTTGCTCTATTATATTTGTTATATATATATATAAAGTGTCCTACATTGCATTATCCTGGTTCGGGACAAGCTGAATTCGCTTTATTACAAATATTTTAGTTGCTATTTTGTTAATCTTTGAATTTTTCTAATGAAAAAATCTTCGTTTGAAATTATGTTATTTTACATTTTATAACATTTAGTGAAATGTATCAGAACGATCAAAATTTACATAGAAAAGGTATTTAAATCGAAAATTAGAATAGTCATAAAGTAATAAAATAGCTTTTAAAGTTATTGCTATATCCACAAATACAAGAAACAACAAAAAAACAAAACAAAACAGAACCAAAAACGTTAAAATAATTCTATTTACATATTTATATATGATGTGTTTTACTATGATATGTCGTCCACACATGAGTGGTGAAGTGTGAAAATACTAAATGAATGCCACTATATATGCCGCTATTCGTAAATTGTTTTTGACTTCATTTTAC
>JAZBGX010000558.1:4981-29268 GCA_037414775.1 Zonitis immaculata
AAGTTACTTAAAAATAATTAAATAAAATATAATCTTGTTCGTTTTAATTCATATTTCTTTAAATAAATACATTGTAATAAATAAATCTGGTTTAATTGAATTGAATGTACCGCCAAATTGTATCGCCTAAAAGTAGCGCTTTTCTCAGAAATTAGAGAGTTGGTAGTGGGAATTCCACTAGATTCGTTGAAAACTCCCTAGTTTTATAATGATAAATTTTGAAAAAAAAAGTCGTTAAAAATGTACGGATAAAACCTAAGAAAAACTATTATCGAATAAATAAATTTTTGTGAAATGTTTAAAATACGAAATTTTCTGTGATAATATCTGTAATTTTATTTTTAGTAATTTAGAAACAAACAAAAAAAAAATGCCCATCAAACAAAAATTAGCGACGAATCGAAAATTGATCGATAACGATGATGATTGGGAAAGTTTAAATGATGAAATTGATCTTAACGATAATCAACAAACACCGATTAGACAATCAACACTGGATGTATCATCGAAAAATTCGATAAAAACAACACCAATTAATCGACATTATGGTGGTGGTAATCGTCGAAAATCGAAAATTAATCGTACATTAAATGTAACGAATTTGAACATTCTATTTGATTCGAGTTATATCAATCAGAATGGAAATGAAGTTGAGGCACAAACACCGAAAACATCCCGACTAGCACCGATAAATAATGAGATAATAAATCCAATTAACGAAACAACTAAATTTAGTGGTAGTAATAAAATCGATAATAATGCAATTATTGTTGATGGTAATGTGAATTTGAATCCATATTTGAAAAATAGAGATATAAATATCGTTAAAAAAGATACAATCGCTAGTGAATTATCGTTTTTCGATGCTAAAACAACATCAACACCAACAGTTGACATAAACAATATCGATAATTTATTGAAGTATTCACCAATTAATCCGAATAATTTATACGAACGACAATCGAAATATCCAGCAACATCATCGATATTATTGAATGAACCAACCATAAATAAATGGAATCAATTCAATGATAGACCGCGACATTTATCAACATCATTTCTATCGAAATGTAATCGAATTGATAAATTAGCAAATTTATCACGAACAATATCGAAATCGGGCTCAATCTATTGTCGTTCGTTCAATCCAAATAATTCGATAAAGAATAATTGGAAGACGAATTTGAGTAATGAAGGAATTTTCAATAAATTGAAACGCTTTACGAATTATTCGATCAAATGGATACCGGGATTCTTGAATTTTTTCAATTATCTTCGAACAATTTTGAGAAATGTAAGTTTGTGTATTTGTTTGTGATTCAAATTAATGAGTAATTTTTGTAGAAAATAACGACATTTTTGGGCTCTTTAATGATAAAATACGAAATTGCACCACGACTATCAACTACAACAACAACAACAACAACATCTTCGACTAGTGATTGTAAATGTGACGAATTTAAACGTGAAATTAAAGAATTACATTTAAAATTGGACGAAATATTGATAAACCAACAGAACTATTTTAGATTACAACAAAATTTCAAACAAGATTTTGAAAAAATCAAACAACAACTTCGTGATAACTCAAAAACAGAACCACCACCAGTAGCTCCACCACCACCACCACCACCACCGCCTCCACCTCCACCACCGACAATTAATTCAAAACAAGCAAAGAACGAATTGAAATCGTTAAAAACAACAAAAAAGAAAAACGAAACATCACGACCAATCATATCATTGGATGATATTTTAAAAGTGAAATTACGTAAAACAACGGTACACATATCACATCAGTTGCGATTATTCTCTATTTATTGATAACAATATGTTTTATTTGTTAAGGAACGTCCATCGCCTTATCAACGTATTAATCAACCCAATGTTTCTACGGAGATGTTGCAACAAGTAAAGTTACGTTCGGCATCACGTCAACAACAAGAGACACCGAATGGTGATTTATTAGAATCGGATGATCAATCGAATTTAACACGTTTGTTGAGTGATAATCAGGTGTGGAGGGTGAGACGTTCGAAACGTGCCGTCAATGGTCGCAGTTTTGATGATATTTCAAAGAGAGATAAATAATGTAAACTTTTTTTTTTAACCAATTTTTATGTATTATTGTTTTATAATTATATAATAATTATTTTTATAAAGTAACAAGTGGAATTTTAACTTTTTTACAAATTTTTATTACTCTATTTATATATATATATATATTTACATTGCAAGAAATTAATAAACATTGTGATAGATTTTAGAAGTGTTGATTTATTAACGAATAGCCCCCGAATGAGACTTTACGTCATGTTAAACGTTAACGTATTGCACGTAAGACTTGGCCAATTCTAGCCGATAAACTAGCAATATAGACTAAATTGACCATAAAGCCAATACCTGATAGACGATGAATGGTTATACTATAAGAGTTTAAGCTTAAAAACCCGTTTTTGTGAATCGATTGTAGACTCAATTAATTTGAGTACGGTTCTGTGGTGATTCAATCAATACATATGAACTACTCGTATTTACCCATAACTTGCATGCAATTTGAATTCGATAATTATTATAAAATAGATTATTTCTAAGATTCTCGATTCACATATCGTGAGATTTCTAACTATTTTATTTAGAATCTATAATTTAATTAATTAATTATGATTGAAATTTGTTGTAGCTCGATAATAGAGCTACTTGACCAAAGAACTACCGTGAATAATCACTTCCAATAAAAATTAAAATTTGATAATTTGCGACTCAAATATTGATAAAACGTTAGAAATCCTTTGTTTTTGTGAATTTCAATAATTTTATATTGTGAAGAATTGATAAAATGCAATATAATTGATTAGAAAGTTGTGCAAAATTTCTAGGTTAGGTTGTATTGTTTTCGAGTTTCGAGTCGTACGAGTTATTTGATTTGAGAATGGTAGAAGAAACAACAAATAGTCCAAATAAGCCAAAAGTATGTAAATCAATTGAAATAATCAATAATTTTATGATTTACGCATTTCAGTCGAAAATTCTCAATAATAATCGTCCAACATCTGTTTATTCATGGACAATACAAGATGTACAAAAATGGTTACGTCGTCATTGTAGCGACCATTATAATTTATATATTGATAAATTTATACAAAATGAAATAACCGGACGTACATTATTACGTATAAATGATAATTCATTATTACGTTTAGGTATTATGGATAGTGATCATCGTGAGGCTATATGGCGACAAATATTGAAATTACGTTTGAAAACTGATATTATGGAAATTCGGGATTTACAAAGACGTAATACAAACAATATGTTTTATGAATATTCAATTGCTTGAACCGGATTTTTCTTTAATTATTTTATTTATAATAAATTAGTTTGAAATAAGTTAATTCTTAACGATTATGTTCCATAATTCTATTTATTTTCATTATTAGGACTTCTATCATTTATTGTACTATCATTTTCATTATTATTATTGTTTTGGGCGTTTTCATTCAATAGATTACGTAAAATTCTACTATCTTTATGTACATCAACTTTTCGACGTTTATTTTTAATATTGTCATCATCATCATCATCAATATCATCGTCGTCATTACCAATATCATCATCATTATCACCATTAATTTGTAATGAGATACGTTGTAATAGATTACTAAAAACTGGACCCATTGCTAATAATTGTGAACCAACGAATCGTTCAAATTCTAAACGTTGTTTCTCCAATTCTAAACGTTGTTTCTCTATATTTAAATTCTCTTTTTGTACATTCAATAATTCTTTTAGAATTTGATTTATATCTAGAAACAATTGATTAATAATTAAAAATTATATTAATTATAATAAATACCAGGATTTGAATCGTTTATTGAATTTGATGATTTATCACGTTTATCATTATCATTGGATGATTGTTGTGGTAATTGTTGTTGTTGTTGTTGTTGTACACCGTTCAATATCAATAATGGAAATGGTATTGATGGTAATGTATTTTGTTTATTACCGTTTTGTGTTTGATTTTGTATTGTTGGTATTGTAAGGTTTGGTAGAATTTTCGGTAATTGTTTGATTTTGTCCGATTTTTTGACGGGTGCTGGTGTTAACGGTGGCAAATTCGACGGTTCATCTTCATGGTCGGACCTAAAAACAATAATTGTTAATAATCGATTAATAATATTCAAACAATTCCGATATTATACCCGCCCATACTGTTCGTAGTGAACGATTCCATATCATCATTAATATCGATATCATCAATTTCTTGTTTAATATCCTCACAACGTGGTCCTTCCAAAAATACATTATCTTTATATAAATCTTTCTTCTGATTTTGTTGTTTACTTAAAATCGTATCCATTGCTTTATAATGTGGCCAATCTGGATCAACTGTACCAATACCGCTACCATTTTGTACTGTACGTTTAATACGATGATATAAACATTTCAAATTTCTTATACGCGTTTTAATTTCGTCCGGTGTACGATAGAAGCCGCGTTGTTGCATATTAGCAGCTAATAAACGCATCACCGGCTCTTTACGATGTGTTAAATATAATTTGTTTTGTATTTGCGGTGAACCCCATAATTGTATCAATAATTTCGTTTCATCTTCACGGAAATTTGTTGTGCGCTTCTTTTGCAAGCCGCGCAACGTATGCGCCTCCATTATTATTATTATTAATAATAATAATATAGTTTCTTTTTATTGTTTTTATAATAATAATAATAATAAACAAAAACTATTAATGTCACAAATCGATGGCGGCGTTCAATTCATTTGTTTTAAACTTCAAATTATTTGCGACCAATCAAATTAATGTTGCTATAGTTACCAATATTAGTTACTATAGTAACTGGATTATTTAAATATTTCTATTTGAATAATAATTTTTAGAAATTTCTTCTTAAATTTGGAAATAAAATCGATAAAATACAACAAAACAAAAACATGATTAACATCCAAGGTTAAGTCGATATTTCTTAAATCAAAACCGATTTTCTATCCAATCAAATAGCACGTCTATATTAATAAAACTACCCCTATTTTATTTCTAAATTTTTATAAAAAAAATGGATTGCTAAATTTTAATCACTGTTTTTTTTTTTTCGATGAAGGGTAAGTATTGTTATTTGACGAATGACGTCGTATATAACTGAGTAGGGAAAAACTGGGAATAATTCTCAACCACCCTACTGAAATAGGATCGATAATACGAATTGCACAAGCGCAATTTAAGCGACACTTAAGTACTGAGGTATATCTATATGTACATGTTCGGGGGTAAGAAGAAAATCGAGTTTTATATCAATACGAATACAATAATCTATACATATATATATATGTATATATAGAAATTGTATGAGAATCTAGGGTAGAGGGTTGGAAATATGATGTTGCCTGTTGGAGGGGATGGGGTGAAAAAGTCCGTTATTATTATTATTATTGAATATTTATTAAAAAAAAAACTATATTAAAAAAGAATTTTTTTGGCAAATCTAGTAGCCGCTCTATTGTAATTGGTCTAAATTAGGCGCGTTATTATTTTAATAGATATCTAATTGGTGGAAATTTGCCGCGTTTTATTCACAACCAATCATATAACAGTATTTAAAAAAAATATTTTTCGGTTGATTTTTCTTAGAATTTTCCTAGAATTTTCTCCCAATTACGTATTTTGCTTAAAGCATCTTTAGCCGCCATACCCATAACACCTTCTGCTGATGATTTCGATTCGTAATTTAATATTAAATTAGCTTCTTCTAAACATTGAACGATTCGTTTCAATTTCAATTTCAATTGGTTCTTATTATTATTATTTTTATTATTATTTTCTAATTGTCGTGTAATTAATATCATCATTGGTGCATGCATTTCATATAATGTAACACCACGTAATTTCGTATAACCAGGTTCGATTTTATTGAAAATTATTAGAATCTCTTCACAAATTTGTTGTTTTCGAATTAATAAATCATTTGGTAATTCATGTATTAAATAACCATTAATTTTACCATATAATTGACTTAATGATAATTTTAGACCAACACACAAATAATGGGACGGATGTAAAACATTACGGTATTTTTGTAAACATTCCTCCATTGTTTTTATGTCGTTACAATCGATTTTTTCAATTTCTTGAGATATTCTAGAAAAAAACATAAAAAATTATATTCAAATAGGGTCATCATCTCCAATCAAGTCTTCACTCTAAATCAAAAATTAAACTAATGAGTCGATTGTACAAACAAATCTATTAAAATGTTGTATTCAGAGTTGGTATTCATCTTCAAACAAATCCAGTATTGTAACGAATATCTGCATTTGTATTCGCGAATATTCGTCGTAAAATGAAATGTGCCGCTCGCTCATTTAATAGTACGAGTCGTACTTTCTATAGAAGATTGGACTGCTGAACTATAAAGAAATCCTCATCCCTACATTCGCAATCAATTAGTATTGTTAATTTAGACTAATTTGATAATAATACAATTCGAACGAAATCCTCATCTCCATAGAAATCTCTACTCTAAAAGCTAGATTAGTTGAAGACATATAATGACTTGAGACTTTAGTCCGTTAAATCGAAAATATCATCTATAGCTATAAATTCTATGATGTGTATTAGTATTCAAACGAAATCCTCATCGCTTATTATAATTAAATGATGACTGGTGATTATTAGTAGGATTTTGGGTTGGTCGAGGATGAAGGTCTCTTTCGAATTCGTCTAAATAATTATTCTTTATCGAATTAGTGGATAATCTTTGGGAAAATAGCGACATTGATGTTGAATGGTATTCAGATCTAGTTGGAATCTCTTGCCAAATTTCGAATTAGTCTATTTATTAATAATTGCATGGATTTTGCTGTAATCGTATTCAGAGTTGGTCTTCACCTTCAAACAAGTCCAGTATTGTAACGAATATCTGTATTTGTATTCGCGAATATTCGTCGTAAAATAAAATGTGCCGCCTGCTCATTTAATAGTACGAGTCGTACTTTCTATAGAAGATTGGACTGCTGAACTATAAAGAAATCCTCATCCCTACATTCTCAATCAATTAGTATTGTTAATTTAGACTAATTTGATAATAATAGAATTCGGACGAAATCCTCATCTCCATAGAAATCTCTACTCTAAAAGCTACATTAGTTGAAGACGTATAATGACTTGAGACTTTAGTCCGTTAAATTGAAAATATCATCTATAGCTATAATATCTATGATGTGTATTAGTATTCAAACGAAATCTTCATCGCTTATTATAATTAAATGATGACTGGTGATTATTAGTAGGATTCTGGGTTGGTCGAGGATGAAGGTCTCTTTCGAATTCGTCTAAATAATTATTCTTTATCGAATTAGTGGATAATCTGGGAAAATAGCGACATTGATGTTGAATGGTATTCAGATCTAGTTGGAATCTCTTTCCAAATTTCGAATTAGTCTACTAACCTATTTATTAATAATTGCATGGATTTTGCTGTAATCGTATAACCTGGACATTGTTTCTTATTATTATTATTGTTATTATTGATACAACTCCATGTAGCTTCTTGATTTAACGGATCCGTTGATAAGACATAATTTTGACATTTCGGACATATTAAAGCACCCATATATGTACCTAGTTCAGTTGGATCGGAACAACGTTGACAATGACATTCGAAGAATTTATTTTCAATTAAATGTTCGCGACGCTTCAATGTACTCTGCAACAAAAACAAATCAGTAATCAAACATAACCTAGAAAAATAGTGTCATTTACCTGTAGCGTATAGGCGTAGCTTAATGTTATTGGTTGATCGATAGCGATTTGTGTCGATGCACGTACAGTTAGTTTATAAGTTTGTTCGTCATCATTATGATTCGTATTTGGGATGCAATCGTGTGCCATTAGAAATGCTGTTGGATATAAACCGCGTATATTGACGCCATTTTGTCCAATTTCAAATGAATTAACTTCCAATATACCACAAATACTGTGGATTTCATCTTCGTCGAATCGTTTCAAATTCCAATCGTTACGTAAACGATTCACAATGGTCTCTTGATTCGTTTGCCATAATTCGTCGATATTGCGACGTATTGTATTGTGCGTTTCCATTTGTATTAATTTGGCATATTGTTGAGGGTCGCTGGTTTTCAATAATAGACATCTTAATGGTACTATAGCGTAATAGAATGTACGCGTTGTTTCGATGTTATTGAGATTTAGTAGCTTCGATGATTCGGTTTGTTTTAAAATATCACATTCTAATTGTGTATGGCCGTATTTTTTGTAGAAGCCTTGGCAATTTTTTGAGCACAGTAACCAACCGCAATTCACGCACGGTATTTTTTCCGTGGAATCTTCTAGAATTTTATAACAACCCAAACATTGTATTTTACAACCAGTACAAGGACCAACCACTAGAGGCTCTTCTGATAGAATCAAATCACCTGGTTGGAGAGTTTTTTTCGATACCATATAACTGAGAAAAACAAAAACAAAAAAGCAAACTATGGAAAAACAAAAATTCCATAACTTACCGTCCCATTATATTGGAAAATTTAATACCGAATATTGGTCCATTCGACACCTCCAATTTACTACAATCTTCTTTTGTTTTATGTCTCTTAAAATTCGAGTTGGCGATCAAAATAGGAGCGTTTGTTTTAATTTTTGTTTAGTTTACCTTATTTTTCTTTGAATGTCGTTTATTCATGTTTCTCTAAATAAATGAAGACTTGGTCGATTGTAGTTTAGTTTCCAAGTTATTGTGTGATTGGTGTGGTAGCCGCCAAAGTTATTTTTAAAACATCTCTATTCTTTTTTTTTTTTTTTTAATAAAATATAATGTTGTTGGATGTTGCCAAGAGTCATTCCAATAAAATTTCTGTTTATTTTAAATAATTTGTAAAACTAATAATAATAATAATAATAATAATGACAATAAAAATATGAAACAATAATTTTTGCAAACCACCAAATTTCTATTACTGTTGTAAAATCTATAAATAAAATAAATAGAGAGCACGAATAAATAAAATATAAACAAAACTGGTGATTGTTTTAATTTTTTATTTATACCATCAAATCAATTGAATCTCAATTCGGATGCTATAAAAACAATTATACGAATAGCTAATAAAGTTTGTTTATCGTTTGTTTATTAATCTATAGAATTATGTTTTTTTTTTATTAATTTTGAAGTATCAAAAATAAAAATGGCGAAAGGCCACGAGTGCACTTGGGTTTTCGGGCGCAAAATGAACGATACGGACCACTTTATTGTCTTTTACAAGAAGAAGAACCGTCCTTGATTTATCGTAGTAGAGGACAAGTGAGCGGCACATTTCAGTGTTGATAGTACAATGTAGATATAGTAAGTACAGGCGTTTCTTTAGATGCGTTAGTACTCCGTTAAATTCAAGTTATATAGTGCCGCTCGCTTGTTTGAGAGTACGAGGTGAGATGACGTCAGTGCTATTTGTACGAGGAAATGATTTTATTGGTCAGTAATGACACTACCGGTTAGTACTAAGAAATCGCCAAAGCTGGAGAAGGTTTGGGGATCAAATAAAAATCAATATAGTTCGATATGTTCTATTGGTATTTTTTTTTTCCAGTACAATAACACAGTATCGGATTGCCAACTGTCTGGCCCATTGGGAAAACGATATTTTGGTCACACTGGAAAATATTTAAAACAAAAAATCCTGCTTGTTGTGCCTTAATCGTGCCTTTTTCGGTTTGATTACTCTTGGTCGTTAGTAGAAGAATCTGTTGGTCTACCGGACATTTGCACGATTGCCCAGTGGTCCAGTCCGATACTGCAATAACGTTTCTGGTATATTTTGTCTCTTAACTCCTCTGCTCCTTATAGCCCCTCTCACCGAAATTCTCTGTACACCTCTCTCTCTCTCTCTCTCTCTCCAGCTCTCCCTTGCGTCCTTATGCTATTATGCATCTCTTTTCTCTCACTCTCGAGCCTCGTATATTCCTATCTCACACACACACACACTACTTTCCGCTGTCTCTCTCCCTCTTTCTCTAATAAATACTATTTCCCTCTCCCTCTCGATTGCACACTCTAGTTTACTCCTCTCTTTCTCTTTCTCTCACCATTTTTCCCTTCCTATTATCATCTTCCCCTATGTTGTTTCTTGATTTTGAGAAACCGAAATAGAGGAGTAAAATTACCGTACGAGCATGCTTCTTTTGAGACTCTGTGAGCTAATAATTTTGCAATCTTTATCGTTACCCAAGTAGATTAATCAGAGGGCTAAGAAATTAGAAAAACTTTTGTTGAGCAACTACTTTTTTTTTTTTATTTATTTATGTTTGTTAATTCTGTTTTAGAATTCACAAGAGAAATATTAGAAAATTTCTGGCAGGCACTCATCTGAGCCTTCTTTGCTGAGCATAGCTTTAACTCCAACATCTGCAGCACAATCATTGAATCTATTTGCATAAATGAAACCAAAGCTTGGATTATAACAACTCGAACCATTCAAATGTATAGCAAAACGATCTTTACAATCAAAAACACCATCACAGTTACAATCCTAAACAAAGAGCAATTAAGGTAAGCCACCCCAAAAAAAACAAAAAACACCAACAAGACTTACAATAGCACCAAAACTATCCGTATATTGAATGATCGTTGTAACAATACAATTTTCATTTTTCATACATTTTTGATAAGCTAATTGACTAGTCGGGTCATCATTCGGATCAATAATTGGATTACCAGCTTGTTGCCAATAATTGAAATTGACCGAATAACGAGCACAATTGAAACGACTCCAACAACCGCTACGAGCATGACACAAACAATCGATACATTTCTTTATTTCGGTACCACGATAATCTTTGATGGCTATTTGGAAAAAAAAAACGAAAATCCCCAAAAATTTAAGGAATAAAATAGAAAAAAACTCACTATGAGCAAAAGTCAAGAGGCTAAAAAACAAAAACAAGTCTACTCGAGTCATGGCTTGTTGCTAACTGATATTGCAATCAATTTACGGTTGATTTATTTTCATAAAAAAATAGTGAGATAATAAACAGGAGTGGATTAGGTTTTGTTTTGTGAAAATGAAGAAAAAATTGTTTTTTCTAATTTTATCCAAATACGGCTCTGTTTTCCTTGTAATTCCCGGTTATCAAACAATTTTTTTAATTTGGTTTTATTTCTGATAAGATATTGTTTATAGTTGGCGTTTTTCTATCGATACCAGAAGAAATCAATGTGACTCAGATCGGGTCGATATATAGAGGGGTTATGGTTTATTCAATTTTGGTGAATATTTAGCGCTACAATAAGGATGGTAGTTCAATAAATTGAAAATTGACACTAAATTTTGTTTTATAATTTTTCCAATTGTTTTACTAATTTTTGATAAGTTCCATGTTCCGGTAATGTTCTCGGTTCATTTTCCAATAACTCACAACCTACTTCGATGATACTTTTGTAATTCTGCAATCACAAACAATAAGCTAATTGAATTTCGGTGTATCCGCATCTGGACGTTAACGCGATAATAGTGATTGCGTTAATGTTAGCGTCAATAATTATATTTTGAGGAATAACGTAATATTCCAAAATAAGATCTCAATCTCCATTTTCCTTGTAAATTTTTTTTTCAATTGATGAAGATCGAGATCAAGAACAAGTTACCTTTAGAATATAAATTTTCTATATACTTTATTATTGCCTTTGGCGACTGTAAATCGACATTCGGCTTGAACGGTCGATGATTTTCGTGCAATTTTCATTACAAAATGGCCAGCCGTATTGGCTACAACGATGAAAATTGTTGGAATAACCATCAATTATTTGATAACAACCTAAACATAACGATCGTACCACACTATTTCTCCTCAAAGTTGGTGTTGACCTAGTGAACGTAGGTCCGTTGATTGTTTCAGCCACCTGTCGGTAATGCAGATTACTGACGCTTATTACAGTAATAATTTGTAGTCAGTTATCAGTTAACAGCAAACTTTGATTTTCTATATATTCTTGCACAAATTTTTGGATTTATAATATACATATATATATATATAATATTCTAACCTTAATTTTTGTCAAAAAATATATCAACAAATGTCAAATTTAATTACGCATGAACTACGCTAGGCCCTACGTTCTCCAATAAGTAACGACCCAAACCTTTCATAAATGGAAACTGCAATTTTTTTGATTTTTAAATTGAGATCATTCGGATGATCAATAAATATATACATACCTGGATTGTTGTTGGATCTAAATCCATTAAATGTTTCAATATTTCCCATTATTATTGATTTCTTAAATTGAAGCTATTTTTATTTTAAGTGGGAAATTCAAAACGATAATAACGGACTTACTAAGTTCGAATAGACAATCTAAAAATATTTTGCTATTAATTTACATTTTGTAAACATATTTTCATGAACATTAACAAAATATAAATGAAATGATCTACATACTAAAATAAAATACGTATATACACCATTTATTGATTGACAATGATAAATCTTAATTTAACGTGTATGGTTCTCTTTAATAGCATTACCGCTTTAGAATAGCAATAGATGGCGCTGAATCAATTATCAAATTTGTTTTTGAAAACAAAACACAAAAAATGGAGTTTTACATATATAATTTTTTGTTTTGAAATCATGTGTCATGAATGCATTGTTATTTCTACTTGATTTGGGTTATTTATCAAGAATTCGTATACCATTAATTATATTATTTATTTGTACAATTTTGGATTTACGTATCCAATTGGATGTTGTCATTCAACCAGCTGAATTCCAACAAGTCGCTGCTGCCGGTGGTACATTGAACGATAATAATTGAGAAAGTTAGAGGAGTTTGGTAGAATTTAGATGAAACGATGGCAAATTTTATTAAGAAATACCAATTTTTCTCTCTTCTTTTTTTATTTGAAAATATATCGAAATCCGAAAAACTATTGTTAATAATTAATAATTAATAATAATAATTGATGATAACAACAAAACAAGAATTACAATGTAAATGCGAATTTTAATGGAAGATTTTTTTGTTGTTATTTCTCCTTGTTTTCTAAAATACATAAATTCTAAATATCTAATAATTATTTCGCATTAAATTTGGCAGTAAGACTCCGTTTTTGTTTTTCTACCCCCCGCACCCCGTCCCCAATTTCAATTATTCAATTAAATCTATCAACAATCTCATTAAATATCGTTGGAATGAACACAATGACACAATATTTAGAATTTATCAAACAAACAATTGGCATTACAATAAATTACTCCACATACACACAAACAAACACAAAAACACACCTAAAATTTCAAACAGTAATTAGAAAAAAAATCCCGAACGTATTGTTAATAATAATAATAATTAATAATAATTAATAAAACTAATTAGAACTGTGTTTATTTTTATCGGACGTAATTTCTTGATGACTTTGACCATATTTTGATGGGTAAAATGCAACTAGATTCTCATTCACAGTCTCTTTTTGTTGTTGTTGTTGGTGGTGTTGAGGTTGTTGGGGAGTCGTTGTTGATATTTGATTTGGCTCCACAGGGGTCATATTCGGCGAATTCTACAAACAAATCAATACAGTAGGTATACAGAATGGTGGTCGCCACCGGAGGTCTTCCTGATCTTGCTATTCTGACTCTAGTGGGACTCGACAATCTCAAGTGTGATATTTTTAGATCTCTCAAACTTTAGATCTTATTTCGAATGCAATTTTTTTCTCTCTCCACTAGAACCAGAGTTCCTACAAGACCGGGAAAGCCTCTGGTCGACCAATTTGTGCAATAGAATTTTTAATTAAAATAAAAATAACGACAATTTTCATTTAATTAGAAATTTTCGTCTATATAAAAAAAAAATATATCAATTAATTATAATAATTGAATGGAATTCAATCGATTTCTCTCCATTTTCTAAAAATAAAAAGGAACTTCTTAATAAATTACTGGAAATAATCAACCGAGTACAGATCGTGACTGGAGCAAAATGGAATCGGAACTCGACTGTCCTATGAATGCATATTTTTTTATAACCAGGCCCACATCAAACCGACAAAACACAAACACCGACTTTCCAGCAAATTTGCCGTAGTTCCAGTTTTGTTTTTGCAGTCCACATGTTGCGTTACTACCGTTTCCGTTGTGTCAATGGAACAAATGAAGATTTTATGTGGGTTGTTATTATTATATTTTGTTAAATTTAAAGCATAAATTAGAGACAGTCTTGGATGAGACCCTCAAAGTCGAAAATTTAATTAAAGACATAAGTTAACCGGGTGGTGAGCAAGGCGACGAGTGTGTATTCGAGAGCCCTCGGTAGGCTGATGCCAAACATTGGTGGGCTTTTCGCTGCCAGAGCGTTTGATGAGAGTACGAAGGTGCATGCTACTAAGTGTTTATGAGTGTGGTGAACCAACAAAGTGAAAGGGCCAAGTATTCTACGTATTCGGCAGAGTTCGGACCTGACTGAATGCGTAAACCGGGGGCACGGTGAGGTAAATTACCAACTTGATTGACTGTTTTGGCGCGAGAGAGGACACACCTGAGCATACGGTCTTCCGAGTGTGTTTGCTACGAACAGCAGAGCGTGAGATGGGTGTGCGCCTGACTCTCAACAACTTTGTTGAAATGATGCTCTAAGGTGAGAATGAATGGTGTGAGTACTGGCTAGTATGATTGCAGGCATTGTTAAGGCGTAAGGAGCAGGATAGACGAGTAGGAGCGTGATTCCGTTGCTTAGATCGCTGGGTGGTTTTCGTTGTCCAGCAGTGTGGAGGGCACATGCCATATTGTAATTTTGATGTAAGGACGGTTTTCGGCCTGATAGCAAGAGTTGTTCAACGGTAAAAAGTTGGATGTACGTATGACAGGGGAGAAGTGTGAAGAAGTAATGCCAACTTTTGGATATGGTGTCTATAAAGATTTCCACCTCCTATACGTTACAAAACAAAAAAAGGTATGGAAACAAAACATAAACATTTCGATCGTCACCACCAAAACAAACAAAATATCGCAGTTTTATTACTTTGGTGTGAGCCCGGCATTACTTGATAATATTTTACTACATAAAAAATAATGAAATTGTCGTTATTTCAAAAATCTACCACTTTAATTAATCCACAATCAAGGGATGATTGTTTCTCATCTAATTCTTGAGCCTAACATTAAAAAAATAACACGACAAAATAAAAATACAGGATGATTTTTAGACAATAATTCTATAAGAGAAATTTCGTTAAAAAAAAAATAATAAAAATAATAGCGGCACTAAACTATAAACTCTTATTGTTAGTAAAAATCTACCTAACTATAAATATTCTAATTTAAATTCTAATAATTATCATTATATAAGATAAGGCTTTGTAGAAATAATAATTTAATTATTATAACACCATCGATGGACTTACTGCGACATTGCGAGCATACATTATGCAGTGTTGCCAATAGAAAATTTCTTGCCTTTAATTATTAATTTTTTTTCGAAATTTAAAAAACAAACAAAATAGAAATTTTCATTATTATTATTGAAGACGATAGAAGACACAAAACAAAAGAATTAATATGAGATAAGAATGATAATGTGATAGAAATTAATTAATTAATTAATCAAGAGTGGAAAATTACCTTTTCTAATGTAGTTTCAGTTGGACAATTCAAATGTAGTCGTTGTGAACACAAATTCCTTAAATGATCAATACCATCTTGTCGATTCGATGAATATCTCGCCTCCCATGCATCATATAAACGATTATAATAACGTCGTTCTAGAAATTTTAAATATTTATATGTTTGATTTGTCGGGAATATACGTTCGAATTGTCCTTTAACAACATTCTCATCTTCTAATTGTATCAATTTCCGAACATCATCACCACTTAAATCGATCAATATCTCATTGATATAGTCACAACGATCTGTAAATTGTAGAAAATATTCTTGACGTTCTTGTTCTTTCTTTGTTAGATGATTCGAATAAATACGTGCATCGTAACATTGTGGCACCGATGTTGTTATTATTCCTGATTCGGGTGGTGGTTGTAAACGTGGTGGAAAATGGAATTGTACAATATCGAATAATGTTTGAACTAATGGTCCTTTAACATATGCATCTAATGGACTGGATGTATGTAGACTTGGTGATATATTCACTTCTAATAGCCACGGTTTCAATTGATCATCTAATAATACATCAACACCAAACAATTCGTAACTATTATAACGACTCAATAGATTGTCATTGCATAATGCAACAATCGGTGCTTCAGCTGATATAAATGTTTTTATAACTAATTGTTGTAGATGTTTCCATAAATTTCGCGTATTCACACCGCGTTCAACACGCAAATATTCAAACAATTTCTTTAATGTCCTACAAAATAATAAAATTATATAAACCAAAACTATAATAACAAAAAATTACCATTTATGCCCTTTACAAGCATTAGCATCTGTATTCGCTGTATATTGACTCGACAATTTATTGATACTATAATTAGTTAGATGCATATAGCGTTCTTTCAAATCTTTCTCATCATCGCTATATTTAGCTATAAAATTTTTAAACAATTAAAATAATTATCATCGTAATAATACTAACGGAATTTTTACCACTTGCAAATCGTGCTAGACCTTCCGGATATAAATAAATCCGTAATGGATCGAAACTTGTTACTAAAACATATAATCTAAGATCGAATTTACTACCATTAATTAAATATGGATTCGATATATATTTTTGTACAACTAAAGCAGTCTTTTTTGGTAAATATGACCATTTATTGATAACACGTATACCAGTACCACGTGCTGAAGCCGGCTATAAACAAAATATAGCAACATTAATATAAATAATTTAACAACAAAAAACAAAAAAAGAAAATTACAGGTTTTATAATCCAAGATGTACTAACAGTACCATGCGTCTTATATTCCCAACTATGTTTCAATAATTTGATTTCTTGTGGTAGAATAAAACAATGCGGTATAAAACCAAATCTAAAAATCAAATTGATTACAACCAAAATAATAATAATAATAATAATAAAGTTACTCTTTATAGCCAAATTTAAGTATTAATTTCTGGATATTCCTCCATAATCGGTCTTTTCTACCCAATTGAAATGTACCAGGGAAATGGTTCAATTTCTGGAATTCCTTCAATGTTTTATACATTGGCGATTTCAATTGTCGCCCCCATACACCCATCCATTGATTCGATTCTAATAAAAAAAAAACAAAAAACGATTAATTACAAATTTATAATTAACAAAAACAAAAACCATACTTTTAACCATATGGAAACCGGTATTTATTAACGTTTTACGTACTAAAATTGGCGTTATTGTACTTAATTCCCATTTGAAATAACGACGACCTCTTGGCAAACGTTTCGGTATTGCTTTGTCATGCGATGCAAATTTTATATATGGCGGTACATGTGGAAATAAACTCGGACGTACTGGCCAACCATTAAAATCATAATAACTCAAATCTAAATCAATTTCATTCAATTGTACTAATCCACTACTCAAATCTGTTGTTGTTGTTGTTGTTGATGATAATGATGATGATGTTCTATCATTTATACTAACACCACTTCTAATAGTAACTAATATGTCTCTATTATTATGGCTAGTACTTTCATCGATAGTACCGTCGTCTTCATCGTCGTCATCATCATCTACATCACCATCATCAGTATCATCATCACTGATTGTTGTTAAAGTTGTAACTTTCGCTTTATTATTAATTATTCTAACTCTATTATTATTATTATTATTATTTGTAGTTTTTCGACGAGATTTTGATTTAATTTTTTTGGTAACTGTATTATTCGAATTGGTACGTTGATTGTGACTTTTTGTTGTTTCATTAATATATTTATTTCTACCATCACCGCTATAACGATTGAATCTTTCTAAATGTTTAAATGATGCTTCACCATCAATTTGCGGTACAACATTACTATCCAATTCCAATTTAGTTTTATGTAGTGCTTCTAAACGTTCACGCATCGCTTCAATTTCTTTAGCATAATGGTCACGGAAATTCGTTGTGTACAACATTTTATCGAAATATGTCGATGTATCATAACTAATATCGTATTCGTCGCGTTCTAATAAATTTTTATTATATTGATTGTCATTATTTGGTGTTCGTGTAGTATTTACACTAATTTTTTTACGATTTACATTATTGTTAGTGTGTTGAATACTATTAGTATCGTCTTGTTTCATTATAGGAACTATTTCATTCGAATTCAGGCAATGATAATGATGATGGTCGAAAAACTTGACAGATTGTTGTTCATATGATAAACATTTGACATTATTTTCAATATTTGTAATATAACTAGTTGGCAATTCGCATAGATTCGCCCTAATACGATGATCACTATTATTTTTTGTTTGTAATTGTGTATCATACCAATAATCTTTATAATCATATTCTAAATCCATATTTTCATATTCATGGCTTTTTTTCAAATATTTCTTTGTTGTTGGTGTTACAATCATTTTTATATCTTTCGTGTTTTGTCGATAACAACAAATATCATTATTTGTTGTTGATTCACTTTTTGTACGTCGCCGATCTAATTTCTCACATTTCTTACACCAATTCGTATCATATGGAACTTTACAATATTTATTATCATGATTTGTATCTAATCGACTATTATAACTAGCGGGTAAATGGCAATCACCCATTATCATCCAAAAAATTGTTAAAACCACTATTTAAATACCAAATTTAACCTAAAATTCAACAATAATTACATTATTTCATTACACAGTTTTATTTTGAAAGAAAAAAATCGTTATTTCTCACCTAACCTGATTGTTGTTGTAAGTCGTTTTGAAAACTTTTCTAAAATAATTCAACTATAAAAATACCAATAAAATTTCTTTAATAATTCTAATTTTATTTCACTTAAATTAAAATTTGTTTTCTATTAATTAATAATTGAAATATTTAGATAAATGGAAGAATTGATGAATTTTGATCCATCTTCGACCGCGTGTATTTTTCTTTAGTTCAATAATACCACCACCAATCAACGACAACAAATCGATCGCTATCTCACTCTTTTTACAATAGTAAAACAAACAATAACCTATAAGGATAGTTGTCTGAGATTGATACTGAATTAATTTAAAATGGAGGAATTAAATACCATCAAATGAAAAATACCGGAACTGGTTTTAATTAAATTTTATTATTTTTATAATTTTAAAGAATCTCAATGATACCACAAAAAATTATGAAAATTTTCAATAATAATACTATATATTTATTACAAGAATTAGCGAGTTTATTCAAAAATTAAATAAATACAGGACTTGAATTTTGAAAATACTATAAATAATTAGTGCGCATGCGCTAAAATAATTATTTAAAAAATTGCCATCAAATAATTTTTTTAATTATTGTAATTAAAACTAATACATACAAAAACATGGGAAATTTCTTATTGTTAACATTGATAATGCTTTTATTAATCGATTTTAGTTTGGTATTTGATTGATTATCATAATTATATAATAAAAAAAGTGTATGGTTATGCAACACAATATACGAACATATATTAATAATTGCCTAACCTAAAATTGGGTAGTTATGCAACCAGTAATACGTTCTCTTGAAATCTAGATCGGCTATAATAATTTAATTAATGAATCGGATATCTTTAATTATATATACTTATATTATAATTATTCATTGAGTAGATAATACACGTTTTATATGACAGTAATTGAATAAATTAATAAATTTCTCAATTAATTAGAATAAATTAGAATAAATATTATAAAGTGTAATTATTGTTAAACTACGACTATTGATTATATCGCACAAATATTTCAATAAATAATTTCTAAAAACTGTAATAAATAAATAAATAGAATCATAGAATTATCTGTAATTTGGAAATTTCATTAATTAAAAAAAATAATCACAGTCTAAGATGTCGCCCTGTTTATCTATCAAATGCCAATTATCTATAACGTTAATTAATTGAATATTATTAATAATTATTATATCGAATAATAATAATAATATAGACAGCCTTTAAGCATATTAATAATAATAATAATAATAATTATTAGGAATTATATAGATAGTTTAAAAATTTTATAGAAAAAAGATAAATTTATAATTATGACGGATTATTCGTGCTTTTGTTTTGTCCACCACGATACTTCCTACCATCACCATTCTGATAATTATTATTATTTCCACGCCTACTATGATAATGCGATATATTATTACCGCCACCATTACCACTACCATTTTGTAAAGTTGGTAATAAAGTTGTACTTTCAACAATACCATTATTACCACCACCACGTTCATTATTACGATTACCACCTTGCCAATAATTTTGTGTATTCAATGGTGGAAACCAATTATTACCACTTCGATAATTATTACCACTACCACGATGTTGTTGATGATGATGATGATGATGTTGTTGTTGTCGACCGCTGTTATTACCTCGACTATTATTTCGTTGTGTTGTTGTTGTTGTTTCTTTATGTTGTTGTGTTGTTGATGGTTGATTATCACGTATTTGGAAATTTTCACGACGTAAATCGGAATTTTCACGTCTCAATCGACGTATAATTATTTCAGCATCATCTAATTTACGTAATAAATCCGGATCTGGTTGTTGGATACGTTCACGTTCTATTTCTAAATCTTGTTCGTAACATTCCAATTTTCTACAACCAAAAACAAATAAATAATTAAAATATAATAATAAATAAATATACTTTTGTTGTTCATCTACAATAGCTGATAGATAAACATTCCGACTTTCAACTTCTTCCAGTTGTAATTTAAGTTCGCCCATTTCTTTTTCTAAAATCTCTATTTGAAGTGGTGTTATATTAATTTGTTTCGGACTTGCGATGTACACCTACCGTAAAAAAAAAACATAACCTCATAATTACTGGTAATAAAATGACGTCACTTGTCTACCGATATACCTTTGTTTTCGTGTCATCTTCAGGTGAAGATGGCGAACTAGGTAGAGTACCTTTAGCAAATACCAATTGAAATTGTAATTCTGGAACAATAATTATATATATATATAGTTATATAATTATATATGTAGTTGGTAAATATATGAGTATACCTCTATTTTTATTCCGTAAACTTTCAATTTCATTATGCAATCCTGTCAACATTAATTGATGTTGTTCTTGTAGAAAACGGATATTTTGTTCTAATTGAGCTACACGACCATTATCTGTACTTTTATTATTCGTTTGTTGTTGTTGTTGTTGATCGAAACTTAAAGGGGTAATGTCGGTTGATCGTGTAACAGCCATTAGATCGCCGGTTTTCGATTTGTTCACCTATAATCAAAAAAAAATTACAATAATACCAACAAAATAATTAAAATAATTAGCACTTTACTATATAACAGCCAATCGAAAGACAATAACTTACTTGCACAAAAGGCGTTACTGGTATTTTCACCATTACCTTTGATGCCATTTTGTTGTTGTTGTTAGTTAAAAAAATTTGCTAATTTGATGAGAAAACCGAAATTTCTAATAATAATAATAATAATAATAGCGGTTTAGTTTTGTTATGAGTCACAAGTCAAAAAATAATCGAATTTGTTTTCCGCATTTATTTAATAAATTTATTATATCACTATATTTATAAATTTTCGAAAATTTTCCACAATTTTCCGTATTTCCAATAATACACGCTTAAATATATTCTTTTCTAATATGAAAATAAAGTATTGATTTTCTCAAATGATATAGTTTTCATGTTGTGTCATGCTCGTAAGAGTTTAGAAAATGGCGCACAATTTCGATTATTGCGTTATGGACAAAAAGAAAATTAATAGGGACGCCATATAACGACGCCGATATACAGCGTCGTCTAATAAACGACTATAAAGCACTCCACACACCGTACCAATCAACAATCATAAAAATTGAGTTATTGTTAGATAATGCAAAAACAAAAGACAATGTTGTGCTAAATGAATGCAAACACACAAGAAAACTCTCCTATTAAAGAGACTACACACGTTCTACTTGCACATATAATTCATTGAAATTGAATATATAGTTGGGATAAAATAGCGGTGCGACCAATAATGTAATTCTTATGTGTTCGTACCTTTAGATGGATATCGGAAATAAGGGTGTGTTTTGTTTTATTGTAAACTTACCAGTACACTTCCAATTAATTGTGGTTTTTTCTTTGGAAGTGTCGGTGAAATCGGTGGTAAAATTACCGTATTCAATGGTACTTTACGATTGCTTGATAAAAAATTATTTCTTCGTTGATACTCCAATTGTTTCATCATGATTGTCGGGAAATTAACAATAAATTAAATAAAAAAAAAAAGATTTATCTCAATAATAAATATAACTTTCCCCCATGAAGAAAATTAAAAAAAAAAAAAGAAAATCCAATATATCTATTCCATTCTAACAATAATCTAATAGATATATCGATCTTTGTTCAAATTTAGTAATGTCAATTTGTTTCATGTTACTATAGCAACTAGTTTTTGTTTTATCAACAAAATGGCGTTGTCATGGTAATTTCTACATATGTCATTATAATTTTTGTTTTGTTTTTTTTTGTCTGTCATTTTGTATTTAATTTCTATAAAACATTAATCTCTGTTGATTTTTCTTTTTTTTTACAACTTGTAGATGTAATTTAGTGATAAAAAAATTGATTGATTAATTTATTATGAATAAAATTAAGGTGAGTTAACGTTAGATGAATTAAATTGTATTTGTATGATTTTTTTTTTTTTTGTACAAAGGAGGACTATGGTTATTTGGAAAATTTTAACGATTTATCAAAATTATTTGAAGCACCCAATTCACCAACAGTTGAGATAAATAGGAAATTTTGTAAACATCCCAAACGAATTTCATCCGATTCGGAATGTTCATCTTTATTAACAGCACGTACAACAACTGTGAAATTTTTAAGTAGTCCTCAAATCCAACAACAACCACAACCACCTCAACAACAACAACAACAACAACAACAATATGTAAGATATTAATATTGATAGCTTTAATTGTATATATATATGGATTTGAAAAATTTTAGTACACCACCAATGTGCCACCTTTGGAGATCGATAATCTTGGTGATAATGATGAGCATTTTATTTATAATAAAATAGCGACTAGAACATCGAATAATTTGAAGACACGTCGAAATTCTAATGGAAATAACGTAACAAATCAAGAATTCGATAAGAAATTCAAAATTTATGTTGAGAAAGCTATGCGATTGCTAGATGACATTAGGTTGTTTATTCTCTCTCTCTCTCTCTATTTTATTATAATTTTATGTTATTTTGTTGTTTTTTAGGTTTTTTTTATCGAAAGGTGTAATCGAGCCGGATGGTGAGGCGGATTGTGATAGACGATGGAAACGTGTTCAAGAATTCTCGAATCGATTCTCTCGAGTCTATTTATATCCATTGAAACAAGCTGTTTGTATTGAATTTGCTTTATAATCGATATCATAATAAAATATTTCCATTTCTTAATAGACAGATGAATTGAGTGTTCCAAATAAACAACTACCAACTGTAATTAATCAAAAATTACTGAATTGTCACCAAATTATATTACAAGGATTACAAGCTTATTTAAATCATTTACCAACATCTATTGGAAATTTTATGGTTGATAAATTTAAATTATTATTAGAGCAAATAATTTATATTTGTCAGTTGTATCAAGTTTTAGGAAAGAAGAATACTGACGACAATGACGATTTTATTAATGTTTGTTTTATTGAATTTCGTAGCATTTTATTTATTGAAGATATTTGTTTTTTGTAGAGTTTAATTCATTATGTTGCTGTGGTAGGTGAAGACATTGAGAAATTCCAAATGAGACTTGATGAAATGAAGAAAACAGCGAAAATTGTTGATATAAAGAAAGAATCTAGAAATAAAAACAAAACTAAAAAAACGAAAAATCGTTATGGAATGTATGAAAGTTCAACAAATAGACCAACTGTTGAAAATTTCACAACTAAAAAGTATTTCACTATTAGAATTATTATTAACAAATTGCTATATTAATATCTTTTGTTTCAAATTGTAAGATTTAATGTGAAAAGTCGTTATCGTACAGCAAATTTCAAACATCGTCCACCAATTGAAAAGCCACATTTACTAACATTACCAAGTCGTCGACAATTATATCCTCGATTATCGAGTGGTGATTTGAAAAATACACCAATAGCCAGTCCATT
>JAZBGX010000559.1:0-11028 GCA_037414775.1 Zonitis immaculata
CGAATATATACGAATATATTCGTATATATTCTTATATATATTCGTATATATTCGTATATATAAATATATATTATCTGTATCAGGGACGTGCTCGGTGGGATGGTGCAGGCCGGAATTTTCGGCAAAAGTGCAGGCCACAATTATTTCTCTATACGAACATATTTTTGGAGAAATAACATTAGAGCTACCGTTTGACTCTTAGTATGTGTGACAAAGATTATTATAAATTAATTTGATATTAATTAATGAATGTCATATGATCTTTGAGATCCAGCGGCGGTTCACCGGGCAATTGCCCCGGCGTTCCGATGGGCCAGCATGCCTCTGATCTGTATACATATTTTCTGTAACTATATTATAATAATATGTATAATTATGGTATATAGGCTCGGGGTGGAGGTACTTATACTGTTATTCAGAAAAATGTTGAGGAAAAAGGTAATTGTAGAATCTCTTGTTAGACAAAAACAATTGCATTGCTTATTGTTAAAAACATTCGCGAATCTTACAATTAGTAAAAATCCAATATTTCAGTTATGTATATTTGCAGTGCGCACTCACGGGGTGGCGAAAGGGGGGCTTAAGTCCTCCCCTCCCAGAAAGCATGTGGAACCTAATCAAATACCGAATACTTTCTACTACAGACGATAGGGCGAAAGGGACGAGTCCAGTGTGGACAGATTGGGCGATTTTTGACAATAACGTATCAACAATTGAATTAATAAATTTACTTTATGCTCTGAGTCCCCCAGTGGGTGCGCCACTGTATATTTGTGAAAATAGTTATTTAACCTCCTGTTAAAAAATATTTCCGAAAAAAAAAATGTTGAGAAAAACAATATACAAATACCTCTAGCTGGACAAATAAATTCTTACAATTAGCAATCATATTAGGTCATATTATTTTGTTAATTTATTTATTCTACCACTTACGGTGCAGATCATATTTCTATCGACACCGACAGAAGCTGGTATCGTACCGATTACCGATCAACCTCTCTCTTTCTAATATCGAAAAGGGAACAAAAGAAGGGGTACTAGCACTCTTGATTGCCTAACTTATTGATTTTTTGCCCCTAATTTTTACCGTCGTTGGATGATTCTAACAAAGATTTCTAATGAACAAGAACGAACTTCAAAAAAAGGCTTCTGTCGGGACCTACCTATAGCAAGATGTCTACTATCACCTGTGTGAATTTCATGCTGTTATCTCGAAAAATGAGTGCGTAAAACGAAAAATTGGAGACCCATAAAAAACCAGTTTTTTTGACTTTTTGGGCAAAATAATAAATTTTTCGAAAATCGGCCTCTGTCCGGACCTGCAAACCTACTTTCCTGAACATATAAAATAGCGACCCTTGCTTCATTTCTTAAAATGAGAACGTAAAACGAAAAATTGTAACTAATGTATTACTATATGCGAGAGATTTGCTTTTACCAGAGCCTTAAAGCCGAGTTGCTCCTTGCACACCTAATACATAAATCCTGTTTGAGAATCGTTAGGGTCCTATAAATGTATATCTCATTTTATATTAATTTCAATAATAAATCTCAAATTTATTTAGTTCGAATGAATATTTGATCAAATTTGTAAAACCAGAAATTATTCAAATTTATCATCGTAATATTTTATTTATTTAGGTATAAATATTTATTGAATTCATTCGAAAATGACTACAAATATGTTTAAATGGAGAAAATAGAGGATGAAATTTTTGTTCTATTGGCCGTTGGGAGAGCTCATTGTTCTGAACAATACAACTTTATTTTATTTCCTTAAAATGATTTACTAATATTCTCATCGGTATTATACGTGTTGACTATAAGTACAATATATGTATAGAATCGGTTTTATTTTTCGTACTTTTGCAAATTGCAAAATGTTGTTTGCGCGCTCGCTGCTCAAAACTCCTGTGAATAATCCTTTCAGTTGCACAACTCGTGAAAATGAGATTTATAACAAGCAAGTTTTGTAACCATTTCAATTTTTTTTTTTTTTTGGGACTCTACGTTGTAAACAACGAAATTTTCTCCAAATCAAAAAAACAATTCGTTGATTATTATTTTTCAAATTATTAGATACTGTGTAATATTGATTTGTTTCTGGTAAATTGTCGGTATAAGCTATAGGTACGTATATGTTGATCGACTAGTAAAAGCGCAACTTCATCATGTATACATTTAACACAACGAAAAGGGGGAAATGTAGGGACTTAATGTCGTTTTATGCTCAACTATCATCACTAGTTGTATAACTTGATGACTAGAATCCCTATAGCTGGGGTAAATTTATAGTTGTTTATGTGTGTGTGTTAAAAGGACATCGGACGTTATCCTAGACCCTTGTTACATCGTCCAGCGGCCTGTGTAGAGTTGATAATCCTACCGCAAACCGTCTGCCCTACATATAAAGAGATTTATCATATCCACAGTTATGCTTTTCCCATTTCAATTATGGAAATTTAATAACTAAGTAAGAAAAAATGAAATAAATTTGAATACATTGCCAAAAAAAAAATTGTTTTATATTTCGCAATTTGATCTTCCACAGTATGAGTTTTCAATTTCCCCAATCAAATGTATCATCTTTTTTTTTTTCAATAAAGAAATGACTTAATGCAGGAAATTTCAACGAAAAACGTGTCCATAATAATTTAAAATTAGTGGAAACATAAATTTATACCGCATATTGGTATTGAATTTCTTTTTTTTTTATTATGTTCGTATATTATTGATTTTCATTCAGTCTGTGCTTGTTTTCAAGGGATGATTTCTATTGTTTACTCTTAATTTTTGTTATATGTTTTTTTTTTTGATCACTAATCTCCTAATGAAAAGATAACTTAGGGTGCCTTTAATAAATTCACATTTTAAGAACAGAACGTAATACAAAGGTTGAAAAATAAATGGAAACGCTGAGAATAACTGTGGAATAGTAAAATCTCAAGTTTAAATCTAATTTAAGAACAACTATTTCAAACAATTTCAAAAATGTAATGTAAACTGTAGAGATTCCAATATAGAAATGAAAAAGATTACTGAAATTTGTGAAATAAATAGAGTTTTTCCAGAATTTTCATAAAATACATAAAATTCTTGTAATCGTGTCTAACATGAAATCTCAAAAAAATTCATGGCAGCGATAACGTACCATTTTGCTTGAGAAACTTGAGGAGAATATTAGGATTTCTCAGAATCCTTGCTTTATGAGAATAATAGGATTAAATAAAGGATAATAGAAGGAAAAGTATTTCAGCCTTCAGCAATAAGCTGAGGCGGAGAACGATAAATTAAGTTGTTTGAAAATTTGGGAATATTTTGTGTAAAGTAAAAATAAAATTTTCAGCAGAGAAAAGTAATTTAAATTTAAAAAGTGCAACATTCATGGCCAACCGATATAAAATGTGGGAATATCAAAATATTTAATTTTGAAGTCGGTGCTGTGTTTCAAAAACGTTCACCCCTCTCTATAAATTTGTTTGAGAAAACTTTCAGCTGTATTTATATGTAAGTATATAAAATGGGTTAAGTAATTTTTACCAGATTGAAATGCTAAATGTTGATTGCTTTGATCAAAGGACCGTTTTATAAAGATTAAATTACAAAGTTTGGATTTGAAGTGATATGATGACAAAAATTTATGGAAATCTACCTCAAACTAGATTACAACAAGAAAATAGGAGAATCGTCCGAAACATCATGTTGATAATTGATTAAATTTCACAATAATAGTACTACCAAATGTAGAGATTTTCTTCAGATTTTCAATGTTTTTCGTTCATGTTTTCTTATTATTGTTGTTTAGAGTCGAAATCGAGACGTTGTTAACAATGTGCAATTCACTTGAACACATTCATATGATAAGGAATGTTCCCTTTTCGTTGATATAAAACGATGGAAATTCCGAAATGATTTCCCTTGACACCTTGCTTTTAAAGGTAATCTAAACATAGTCGAAAACAAAACAATTTATCCGTAAGCTTCGTGATGAATATTTAATAGATTTCGTTTCAAATCTATAGAAAAATATTATAAGTACATTTTTTTTTGTTTTGTCGACCATTCCCCTCTTCTATCCTAAAACATTATACAGCATGATAAATTAGAAATTACAAGTATAATTTGCAATAATAAAATAGGGACAATCTGGACAAAATCGATTAAATATCAGTATAGTTGGCAACTGTGCCTCTATAAATATATATGTGTTGTGTATATAGCTCTATTTTTTTGTTCGTATTTTTCCCAAACTATATACATATATGTATACGAAGTGGCCACAGATGTAGTAATAAGTTCATAAAATACAAAATATTATCATACTTCTCTTTTATAGTTTTCAATTTTGTACCGGTATTATGGAACATTGTTGCGTTGGCCAATTGTTTATTACTCAATATTAAACTTTTCTGTATATTTATTCCAACACTCGATTGGATTTTATAGGTGAGAATGATCAATAAAGCGTATTGCCAATAAACGGAGTCCGAAATTGATTCCATCAGGAACTAAACATAAATTGATCCTAATAATGAGTCTCAGTTATAATTTATAATACAAACTAACAATATGTTGTGTTAACTTTAACTTATGAGTTATGAGCATAACGATTGTATTCATCAAAATACCAACAACATAACTCCAATCATAAGCTAACTTAATTGTTGAAATAAAATAAATGTAGTTTGGGATCATTTCTAGGATCAAGCTCTATTTTTCAGCAACTATCATCTATACTTAGTACACATTATTCCGGAATATTTGTGAAATTTTATTCTTAAAACGTTAACATAAATAATAATAAAAACCAAGTTGAAAATATAATATTATTTGAAAATAAATCGTAGGAGAGCATTTTAACTTTATTAATATTAATGTGCCAACAATGAAAACATAATCTGGACATGTCGTATATCGTAAATCAAACATGAAACTACTCTTTTAAAAATAATAATAATAATGATGATAATTATTAAAAATTGTATCTGTTGTTGTTTTGGTGAAGAAAGAAACAATACAGCAACAATAAAATTCAAACAGCAAAAATCCTCCATTTTCAAACAAAATAGAATCTATTATTATCTACATAAAGGACGTAATATCACCCCGGATCACACATATACCTACATATGTATATAAGTTTTATGTTATATCAATATGTCATCAATAATTCGGCATTGTGTATGTTTTGGGGTCATAATATAACGACCAATATGTTGCCCATCAGACACGTCCTTTCTACAATTATTTGTTGCTGTGTATTGACATATCACAGTTGACTACAATAAATTTGTATTATTCAATTTTAGACTGTATAGTTGTAATTCAAAATATTATGATATTAATTTAAAATTTGGATTGAGATCGAGATGGAGATGTTTTTATCAATTTAGAAATGTCTAATGTCATGGAAATAGTTACTATTCCGCTGTATAGTCAGCTAAATAGTATAACCAAAATAATCCGCTTATAACGAGTGCTATTTGTAGTTCTCCTCTACTATCAAACCATTAAAAGATACAAACTAGGAAATCTGATTACGTCATTCTACAATAATCTAAATAATAATAATAATTTATCACCTGTTTAAAATTTATTTAATCTATAGAAATGAGAGATAGAGATAGAGAGGTCAATGGATTTTAAATAAAGAAAATCACCCACTTAGTATCTAATTTTGGAATTGGTTCGTTCCATATACAGACTGTCGTCATTCTATAAAATTAAAAATCTTGAAGTTAATTTCTCAACAAACGAATTGTGTGTGACTAATTAACTTTCAATTTTTTTCTACTTTATAATCAATAAATGCTGACAAATATTCCATTTGAACAGAAAATTCATCTTTTTTCAGTTCATAGGAAAAAAAAAAAAGAAAAACCAGAAGGTCTTTTGTCCAATCACATCAAGTTTATTTATAAATATCAACAATGCAAAATCAACTATTCTTAGGTATAATCTAGCAATTACTTCAGCTATATGAGACGGTTTTAAGTAAATTAGGTAGTGTCTTGTCTTTGTTGATAACGCAAACACAACGAGCAAGACTGCCACACTATGATTAGTGATTTGAAGTGATTTAGAACTACAATTACGAATCAAACTAGATTGTTACACATCAATTAATTGAGAACATCAATAGTAAATCGATACATATTGCCTGATAATGCGGTACGATTATTTAAAATTAGACCTACAGGATGTCCTCAAGATATTTAATGTTGTACAAGCTCAATTCACTGCTCTAATTCGAATCAACAATCGTAATTCTCCGAAACGACATCAAATAATTCAATTTTAGAATTATACAAGCTGTCATCAAAAAAATTATTCCAATTTATTATTTATTTATATTTATTCGTTAGAATTTATAATAATTTTTAATATTTATATATTATTATTATTGAGACAATTGTTTGCTTATAATTAAAATTATACAGACTGTCATCGAAGCGCCAAATTAAAAAAAATATAGAATACAATTTTCAATAATTTCTTTGCCATATATACCAATCTATGGCAATCTAATTCTATCTAATAATTAAAATTCTCCAAGAGAACTTCAAATAATTTAATTTGGAACATAATTTTATCAAGTTAATTGAATTGTACAGGCTGTCATCAAGAAACTATTCGAAATTGTCATGTATTATTTATTTATTATTTGTAACAATTCATAATATGATAATATTGAAATTAATAATTATACAGAGAATTCGATATCAGCTTGTATATAAATTCAGCAGTGCATTTCATTAAGCCAAAACATCAGATATACGTGTCGTGGTTTAGAATATTTTTTGTGTGTGATAGAATGCTCCCAATCAAATATGACTGTGGATATAATTTCAGGATTTTCATTCAATTTCAAACGTCGAAAATCTAATTTAATGAAATATAAAAAATAGATTGGGAGAAAGTGTGTGATGACTGATGACAAATGATAATCTGATTGTTATCGATTCTCTCGATGTACACAATTAGCTATTTTGTCACTGAATTAATTCTCAGTTTCTCTGTAGTTTTTATATTTATTAACAAATGATTCAAATTTCAATCAATCGTTAGTTGTATGTAGTGAGTTTGACAAGGAAAATATATACAATAGAATGAAATTTGTTTAATGTTCATTAAAATTTTAGACAGCTTTTTAATTGAACTTGAAACATTGCACCATTGCCTGATTAACTGATTAAAACTGTATAGTGCGGGAGCTTCTGGATTTTGTCAATACTGAAATAATGTTTAACAAAAACAATTCTATTGTTTCGTATTTGATTAGAATTTGCTCTCTATATATATTCTTGTTAATAATCGAATACACCAGATTTTGTTGCAATCAAGCTTTTTTGTTTTTGTTATTTTAATCGAAAACTATTCAAATGTCTGTTACAAAGTTTTTCTATATAGCGCTAATGGTAGCGATATTGTGCGGATAGTTTCCAAATAGAATAGATTCTAGCCTAGTTGCAAAGATAAAAAACGTTTTTCCATTAGTAAATCTGCGTTGGAATGTTTTGAGCTGTCGCGAAATAGTTTACGTTTGCGTTTAAATTTAACGATAACGGTTGTACTACGGAATGATGAAACATAAGATCGAGTGATATTTCGAACGTATTAATGATAACAATCTGTTATATTATTAATTATTATTCGTGTTGTCAAAACATATTTATTCAAAGTGATTCTATCTCTTGAAGCAGAAATTTAATGTGTCAATTCAAATCATGTTGTATAGTAGTAAATCTGATAAATTAGTTAGTAATCGTGTAAATTGTTAATTTCGTAACATCAACACAAATATTAACGTAAATAATAATAATTCCAACTATTTATGGTGATATTAAAATTCAATTTTCGCCAATTAGCGTCAACGTCAATTTATTATTCGAAACACAATTAAAGAAATATGGGGTTAAATCACTTAATTGAAAACAAAAAACAAAAAACAACCGCAACAGTTTCAACATTACGAAATAACGTTAATTATTTAATTAAGATATTTTATTATTGATTGGTTATGCTATTGTTTATGATAGGATAATGCTTTAGGTAAATTTGGGGGATGTTATTGAGACTTTACTAGAGCTTCCGGTTGGACTATTTTGTGGATTGTTGGCAATTTGATTGTTGTTATTGTTGTGGGAGTGAAGACAAAGAAGGATGGATATTGTTCGTTGAGAGCTTTTTCAAAACTTTCAAATCCATAAGTTCAAAGTTACTTTCTAAACTATCGTTAGTTTAAATGAATAACTAGGGTATATATATGTATGTATAGTGCTTTTAGCTATTATAGGGGTAACATATTTTTTTATGAATAATAAAATATAGGAGTAGGCAAATTATCGGCAATTTATTTTCAAGATGCCTATAACGAGCCACTTTAAACGAACTTGTGTGAATCGAGCTATATTGTTCTTTGAAACTCAAGTACCGTACTCAAAATTCCAATTAACATTGAATTGAAACGATCAATATCAAGATTTAATTCGAATAATTAATATAATTACAGGCTTACCGAAAACTTTGGACCATTGAGCTGGCGGCCTCCAATCTGGATAATGTTTCGGGAATTTATCCCTCGACCAAAATGTATGCAGGACAACTCTATAAACGGTGAGTTTATCAGGCTGGCACGGTTCTCCCGCTGTTGTTGTTGTTGTTGTTGTTACCATTACAACACAAAATGCTAAACACACACACGTAAATAGTGCCATTTTCCTAACTATACCACTATTATATTTTTATATTTATTCAGAAAAAAAAAATCAACAACACACGTCTATATGAATTGTTGAGTATAAGTTGAACGAAACCAACAACCGTCTTGATTCGCGACCGATTCACTATTGAGAGAGTTGTTGTGTGTCGGCGCAGTTCTGCTTTTGCTTATTGCCGGCTCGACCTGCGGGGTGCGCTTCGCTCAGCTCCTGCTGCTGATTTTATTGTTGTTATTGCTGCTACTACCACTACTAAAGCTGGCACTGCGTGAGTGCGTAAAGCTCTCGCTATATTTACAGTATGCGGATATAAACCAAACAACTCAACAACAACAACAACAAAAAAAGAAAGAGATAGAAATATGGAAATCAACCGGATATTTTTATTACACAACAGCTTTATTAAAATAAATAATTTGGGAAATTCCAGGTGTGTACATTTCCCTAAAAATAGATTGATCTAATTGAGATTTATTTCGAGATAAATCCGTGTGTGTCGTTATGTCGCTCCAGTAAGCTTCTTAAATAGAACTAATTTCGTCCCCAAATCAAATAAATACTATTTTATACCTATGTGATCTATCAAAGAGTCGATTTTTTTTCTTTGCTAATAAAGCAACTTGAAATGCAAACATTGTTAGAAACTCCATTATAGGTTGACGAAATTTAATTATCGTTACTGTTCTACAATCCGACTTGATGAAGGAAACCTGGGTAAGAAAATGAAAAAGTTTTTTGTGAGAGAGGGTGCGAAAGTTTTCCGGTATAAAATATTATTTGTCACATCTTTTTATATAGAATGGTAAGTTTAATAGAGCCGCTGGTGTTTGCTTGTTGGTCGTTGGAAATGAAGTGGCATTCTTTTTTCAAAGTATAAAATGGAATGGAAATTATTTCGTTTTGTTTGATTTCTATTAGGAATTGGATGAGTGTGAAATTTTTTGCATGTACCTAATTTATTTAGTTTACGGTTACGGATAAAAAAAAGAAGGTTATCAAAGCGAACTTTACTTATATCTTAATGAAGGAAACTTGGAACAGTACTGAGGTAATCACAGATTTGATTATTTCTTCTATAATAGAAAAATTTAAGTGTAAATAAATAAATAAATGGAAATGCTATCAAGCTGTGTAAGTTTCTGTAAAGTTTCCATAGAAACTTTTATGAAAAATTACATTTCATAAATTCCATAACCAAAATATATAAAAGCTTTTCGTTCAAAATTCGTATTCGATGTCAGAATATGATAAATCAACGAATCTTAATGAGAAATTTCCACACAGGAGAGAATTAATGAAAAAAATGTTTTAAAAATTGAACTTGATAAAAATTGTTTAGAAAACCTTAAGAAAATAGTATATTGTACAACTAGAGATCAAGCTAGACAATTTCTGCCCGAGGATGGGTGTTGACTATCCACTATTTCCATTCAGCTGTATAGCGACTAAAAGTTTTAAGACTGGGTGAGATGGAAAATCTTTTAAAAGTTCCCAGTTTGCTATAGTTTCAACTGAAAATGTGGGAACTGGAACAAGGTACCTTCTTCTTTTTCTTGGCTTTTCTTTTTTCACTGACTGTACCACATCTTTCTGACCTTGTTCATTATACTAAATCTAAATACGTTGAGATTTTTCTTCCACTTTTTCACTTTTCATCCGATCGTCTAGTCTACATCGCTCCTCTCATTCTAGAGCGTGTAGAGAATATTATGTGAAAATCTTGTTCAAAAGTCTGAGATTTCCAGACATATTCAATATGATTCCTTTCCAATTGATAATTTAGATTTCACATGATAATCCTTCTACAATATAGACAAGCTTTATATAATAAAATGAACTAATCTGTATATAGATTGTCCGGGAATTACTTGCAAACAATTGAAGGTGTGATTCTACACTCAAAAATAATGGGACAAGTCTATGTAAGACTTTTTCGAAAGCTCAATATTAACGGAGATATCGAGCCTTGCACGTAATTTACTTACACCCTGTATAAATCATCCATATACATACATTGGTATGAATATTCGAAATTTAATGTTTCACATGCGTAACTTTAACATTATTGAATTTTACATGGATACTTTTATATGAACATAAAATTGAAATATGTAAATTAATACATATTGGATTCGCAAAAAAAAATTCAACCTTTTCCAATTATTGAAAATAAAATTTTATTTACATTTATATGTTTTTGTGATTAATCAATTAACAATAATTTCAACGCTATAATCAAACGTTTAAAAGGGGATTTATGAATAAAATAGAAATTCATATTTTCAATAATTACAATGGGAGTTTTGTT
>JAZBGX010000560.1:0-29236 GCA_037414775.1 Zonitis immaculata
CGGCTTTATTTACGAGCCGCACTTTTCCAACCAGAGTTCGGGGTCTAGTTATTTATATTAGTCTATGATTTTACCACATTCTGATTGGTTATAATCATAAAACCGGAAGTATACAAATAGCGCCAATTTACAAATAATTACACAATATAACAAATTCTATTAAAACTTTTGAATAATAAAATTTATCTATATATATAATACAAATAATAATATTGGAACGTTGAATATTAAAATTGCACATATCTAACAATCAATGCATTATCAATAACTAAAAAACAAATTATCTTATCCAATATAAAACAAATATAAAATTATATATCAAATGTTACCCTTATTAGGGGAGAGTAGGGTAATTGGGAACGGCGGGTAATTGGGAATTGTGTCTCTTAATGAGTACCTACTCGGTAAAATAGGTGCTGGAAAGTGTCGTTCGAGAGGAAATAGTATTTATCTAACAATTCCCAATTACCCACTGTTCTCAAACACCCCACTTTCCCCTATATATCGCACCCCTTTATTTTATCGACTTTATTGTTGATAACGCGAATGAAATTGTTGTTGTTGTTGTTGTTAAAGTCAATAACGTGTTACTGTTAAACAACTTTATCTACATAATCGTATGCGTACGATTAAAATGTTGATTATGTTGCTATTGACAACATAAATAAACTAAAAAAAGGTCAATCATTGACACATCTTTTATGTATAGAAATATCTATTTATGGATGAATGATTAATAAACAAATAATATAAGTTTATTCGCAAGTAAAATATTATCACATGAGGAGAATTCACCTCGTGTGAAAATGATAATTATTATGATAATTATCACACGAGGCGAATCCTCCTCGTGTGATAATACTTTACATGTGGATAAAATTATATTTGTTTATTCATTTCTAGCATAAATAGATATTGAGAATTGTTTATTTGTTTTTGTTTTTTGTTTTTCGATTTTTTTTTCTCGATACGTAAATTTGAACAAATTGGTAAAATTTATTATTTCTAAAATCTAAAATCTACTTTTATATTTCATAATAAAAATTGAGTTTTACAATCTAGAAAAATTAAGAAGTAACGTTAACCAGTTAGACGTTTTTTTTCCGAAATATACTTTAAAGAAGATAAGCAATGGATTTAGGCCTACGACGCCACATTTTAAGGGGCGACAAAATTTCGCAGGTTATCAAAATTTTAAAAATATTTTGAAGTCATTTAAAATTAAAAATGTATTCGTTTCCATCAATTATGAGGAAATACTTATTCTCCTTCTCATTTACAGTTGCAATCCAGTAATGTTTTTCGTATGGTGAGTAAAATAAAATAAAAATTAATTTTGAAACCCAAAATTGAAAGGTAAAAAAAAATATAAGTATTTGATAATTTCTTATCACATAAAATAACAAAAATTTGATTTAAAAAACTGTCAGTTTATTCTCCAAAATTGATATTTTAAGAACAGGCCTAGAGCGCTCATACATTCTAATCCGCTACTGACTGCAGATAAGAATTAATTTTCTTACTTATTTTTATTTTCGATATTTACTGGATAATACAAATCGTTGATTGGTTTACAATCTTCAGTAATCACAACCAATGCAAATAATAAAGGCTATTTATTTACTTATAATTGGTACAGATTTATCAGTTTTTTTATTGTTGAAATTTGCTATTGGTTTATGATACGCAATTATCAAATGTTTGGCTTAAAATCAAATACAAATTTAATCTACTTATTTATTATATGTAAATATTTACACAGGCTTTCTTATTATAAAAAAACAAGAAAAAATAGTAATATGTAATAATGAACATTCAAAATTAAAACTAGGATTACGTTAAAGAACAACACATTTTTCTTTGTTTTTTCCACAAATATAAATGCATTATGTGAGTGAATTACCCTTATTAAAAATGTGGGGGTTAACGTGATAAATACTTTCAATAATACTTTCTAAATTATATGTATATATATATAATATTTATATATAAATTACAACTCAAATTCTAAAAAATTACAATCACAATTAGAATTATTTGGTGAAAATAAAGATTAATTTATTATTAAATTATAAATACGGGAGAGCTTTGTTTTATAATATTTAATATTTAATTTTTATTGTATATCATGAAAACGTAAAATAGCCCTTCCTGGTATTTCAGAACGACACAATTTTTGTACAACTGTAGCCGCTTCGTCTGCTGAAAATTCTGTATACGGTGGTGGTATAATCTAATTGAAGAAAAAAATATCACTTAGTTTATTATATAATTTTATCATTTTATTAATTTACTTGGCCTGAAGCAACATGTTCAACAAGTTCAGTTAGTTGTTGTATTGTACCGTTAGAAACTGCTTCAATTTTCTTATTTGTCCGGTTGATTAATGTTGAGAATTTTGGCAGAAGACGATCAGCTACTTCTTCATTAATAAGAACGATACCTTGCTATTAATAAATAAAAAATATTATTTGAAATGTTATATTTTTATTATGATTTGCGATAATTTCACCTCATCAAGACAACTAAGTGATCGATGTAATGATCTTGAAGTGGTTCCAAAATCAATTACAATATCTACTAAACCACCACAAGCATCTTTTGTTCTGTCTATTAATTGTTTTTCATAGGCTTCTTCGTTCCATTGGACCAAATTAACACTGTCAATGACATAAAAAAAAATGTTTTAGTGATATATTCATTATTATTTTTTTATAGATAACTTACTTTGGTAATTCATTAGCAATTATATATCCTTCATCTTTGAGACAAGCAACTGTTATGTGTACTCTATTTTTATATTCATTGAAATGATATTGAGCTAATCGTAATGCCCATAATGCTAAACCACCAGTACCAACAATTAAAATTCTACAAATTTGTTCAGCTGATCGATGTTCTAATATATTAACGGCATGTTTATGTGCAGTAAATAAAGCATTTTTAGCTAATAAAGCACCACTTGGTAACATAGCAGCAACACCCATTGGAAGATTATCCGGTATTGGTACTAAATATTCAATAGATGGTACAACAATATATTCAGCATAACCATGCGGTATACCATCATATGGATATAATATAACACGTTTATCAACATCAATTTTATCAGTTGGTTTAACATTAATACCAAGTGCATCAATAATACCAGATATTTCATAGCCAGCAAATAATGCACCATCCCTTATACCATAATATGATGTTGAACTTGGATAATATTCATTATCTTCAGTTGATTGTGCTGATTGCATTGAGGATGATGATGATGCACGATGACGCATACGATAACATGCACCAGCACATACAACACGTATACGTGCACCATTTGGTGGTACATCCGGTACTGGTACTTCACAATTGAATACACAATTACGACTAGAACCACCTGGTGATTCAATTGATACTTGACGGCACAACATTCTGCTATGCGTTCTAAATCAAAATAAAAATTAAAAATTAAAAAAACAATTCTCAAGGCAATCCATTAATTTGATTTATCATAATAATATCAATTATAATCATCATCTGTTTTTCTACTTGAATAATAACTATTTATAAATTTGTTATTGTTAAAAACAAATTTACTTCAATTCATTGGAATGAACATTCAATTCTAGCACATATTTATTATGCGCAATTGTTAATTTTTTTCAAAAAAAAATACATTTTATTTAAAATTATCTATTATTTACGATTGAAATAAACCAATGTTCAAATAATTATTGGAAATATAACTATATAGGAAATTTACTCCGATAAATAAAAACAAATAATTGCCATATTTGGAGTTCGAATAAAAAAGATAAAACAGCACAAAGGGTACAGGGGTATAGTTCATAAAAAACTCAAATATCGAACCTACCTTTCTTTCGTGTTCGAATTACTAAATGTTTCCAGATTTGATTCTGTTAACATTTTTGCAAATTTTTTGTTTAATATTGATAGTGCTTTACCGAATATCACAAAATTACTAACGAGCTCGCGAGAACTGCTCGACTATTTTACTGTTGCGGTTGTTTACACCGTACTATGTTTGTTGGCGAACACGTGGAAACGTCGTGATATAATCGACAACAAAGAAAATTGACAATACGTCAACTCAAAAAAAAATATATATATAAGAAAGACAGAATGTCTAGAAGTATAGTATAACTATCCAAAAAAAAAAAAACACAATTGATATTCAAATAAAATGCAAAAATTAATTAGATTTCAATAATAATTTGTTTTAATTCATAATTTAGAGTAATTAGGTGGGTGTAGCGGTAGAGCAATGTGTATCAATAAAAAATTGTATAGGAAATTTTCAATGATCTAGAAATTATGAACACCACCTGAGAACGTGATCATTTTTCATGTTTCCTTGGTTGTTGGGAAGAAATATAGGATGTAGTATAACCAATTAATATGAAAAATCTAAACATAAACTATGAACTCATTTTTGAGTTTTCAATTTCGCTCAAAAGTTATTTTTTCCTTCATCTATAAAAAAACCCGGATTATTTTTAGCCAAAATTTTTATTATAAATATTTTTCCATTTCAACTTGAAATGAAAAATTATATTATTTTTCTTTATATAAATGAAAAATGAAGAACGATATTTGGGGCATAAACGTCAGTTGATGACAAATCTATAATAAGAAAACGGCATTTTTATGTTCAACAGGTAGATTAAATACTTATTTATTAGCTTGAAAAGTGAAAAACTTGAACTATGCTCCTTGGCATAACAATAATAATAAAATGATTCTGTATACAAAATGCGTAGTTTTTTTGTTTTGTTTATTTTTTCTATTTGTTAAAAAAAAACGGGGTTATGTTTGTTATTAGTTATTAATAATAAAATACTCGATTTTCACCTTGATAGTACGATGTGCCAATAAATATTATTTATAGAGTGTTCCATAAAAAACTATGTTAATTTTTGAGATTAACTTGAAATTATTCTACAATAAATCAAGAATTTTAATTTCATGATACACATTGTATAATTTTATCTCCGATTATCATTACTTAATAAATCAAATATAATCTTCGAAAGTGCTACTTACTCTATTTTTTTTTTTTTTTTAAATAATAAAATGAACAAATATGTATTAATTTCGATCCATTCACTTACCTGAAAATTAAATATAATCGTTATTTTTATTATTCTTCGATTCTGTAATCAAATTATTAAAAATAGAAAATATATTTGGACACCTTTTAATTGTTTTCTAATAATTATGTGCCAAATATCCAAAATTTTAAATAATTAATCATTTGTAGGAATTATATAAGAACGAAATATTAATTGTCAATATTTTTAGATTTTTTTGTTTTGTTTTGTTTTTATTATTGTTGGTTTTTATTAACAGAAATAATTGAAAAAAATAAATAAATAACTGTTGTTAAAATTTATTATTGATAATAAAATTTGCTCAAGATTTCACGATATTGTTTAAAAATAGATATAGTAGTAGTAGTATTGATTAAATGATAAAAACGATTATATTTATCTAAAATATTCTGGATATTTATTTTATATAGCACGATCAGTTCAATGACGTACTGTATAAAAGTAATTATTGTTTTTATTTACGATATAAAATCAAATTAATCATAATTAGAAAAATAAGCAAATAATAGTAAAGAAAAATAGACTATCATGCATATATGTATATCGAAGATAATAATAATAATAATAATAATGATAGTGGAACAATAAAAAATATATAGCTATAATAATAATATAAATAATATTAATATTAACGAATAAATAAAAAAGACAGAATATTTATTTTATATTTAATTAAAAACAAAAACAAAATGTAGCTCATACATACAATAAATTTTGCCAATTTAAAAAATTAAATAGACAACACCCTCATAGAAACATTTACAATCTACAACCACACAGATGTTGACATTGAAGGTCTTTTGAAAGACTTTAATTTAAGGGATGCGCTTGCGTAACAAGAATAACGCATGCGTTTTATATAATTATTGACCATTTTCGGTACGCTATTTGAAATTTATTGAAATTATTCAATTTATTTTTTTAAAAAAATCGTATTATTTACGTAATGAAATCAAATGTTTTGGTTTTTCTTTTATAGCCGGTTTCTCTTTATTATTTATATTTTGTTTATGATTCATATTATTCTCAATTATTTTTGGTCTATGTTCAATTGTTGCTGTTGTTGTTGTTGTTGTTACAAATACCTCATAAGTATCATCAATTTCTGAATCAGAAAATGAATTATTATCATCACTTTCTGTTGATAATTGTGAACCAACCGGATCATATGATTGTAATGAATCATTCGATATAGCCTTTTTTAATGGTGGTATAGGTGGTAATGGTGTATCAGGTTTAGCTAAAATACGTCTAAATGGTAAGTCAGGTGGTTTATCTTCAATTTTATTATTATTTTGCTTCTTCAGATTCGATAACCTTCAAGAATTTTATTCATCAATCATTTTATTGAATTATATTATTAAATAATTTAATAAACTCACGGTTCAATATCATGATAAATATCCTCATCTTCATCACCACCAACCAAATTACTCACGCGATTATTCTTATTAGTTTTAGATAAATCATTTATATTAATGATAGTATCGTAAGTTTCTGAAATTTCACTATTCGATGACAATTTTCTCGTTTGATTTAATGTGTCATGATAACGATTTATATTTGTGATCCATTGAAGCATATCTTTATGTGTTAAAGCAACAAACTAGAAAGAAAAAAAATTCCTACAAAAACAAATAATTATAAAAGCGATCTTACATAATAAGTTTTTTTCGTTTCTATTGTCGATATTAATTCGAAATCTTGTGTTGGATTTTTTCCTTGTTTATAAATAACACTTTTGGCTTTATGATACTTTAAATCGAATGTTTGTATTGGTTTTTGATCGTCTTTTTCATTTGAATAAATCAATAACCAATTATCGTGTATACCGGCAAAAATACGTCGCATCTTTTCAAAATTCAATATTATACGTATTTTCCACGATAATTGACCATATTTTATGTTTTGTGATAATTCTTTGAATGGTAAATCTGAAAAACAAATTCCGTACAATTTTCGAAATTTCTCAAAATAAGGACTTACTAGCGAATGGGGAGGATTTCAACGAGACTACCGTATTTTCCTCAACCGATGAATAAATATTATTTTTATCATCATTTTCATTGATAACTGAAAATATTTAACAAATTATATTTTATAGAAATTCCATCTTGTCCTTCCTTGGTTTTTTATTTAATAATTACCAGGATTTAAAATAATTTTCTGTGGCTCATCCAAGGTTTCATTTATTATTTATTAAAATCAGACATGTTCCGCAGGCTTATGCTGTCCGGGCGCAAGACATTCTTACGGAACCCTTTCGTTAATGATAAGTTATCATTAATGATAAGTATTGAAGCACGCGTTGACTTTCTATTATTTTGAGTGTCTATTTCTAAGTATTTATTAGATAAAGTCATTTGTGCTTGTGTCGCCCGGGTACATTGCACCCTCTGCACCGCAGCACGAGATTTTAGTAATAGCATATACTCGTTTCGGTCTTTTTTAGCAAACCATCCTATATACAAAAGACTCAATAATATTATTTATGTGAATTAGAAATGATAGATTACCTAATTGATTTGTGAATAGAACTTTTTTTATGTTATCAGTACAGATAAAATCAAGCACTGAGGATGGTCTGTAAAAAAATGACCGAAACTAGTATGCTAAAATTGTAATAAATAATAAATGAAACCTTGGATGAACCACAGAGAATTATTTTAAATTATTTAATAATATTTTGTTTATTGCTCCTCAATCACTATAACAATGTGATAACGGTAACGCTCACCAGGCTTTCGTTCCATATCAACGTAGGCTTCATCAGGTTCGTTGTTTTCATTTTGAATTTTTTCAATTTCTTGTAATTGTAATTTTGTTCTTTTTATTAATTCATCAGCCTGTTTACGTGATAATGGTGATAATTTTTCATAATTAGAATCGTCACTTAAAAATTCACAAATATCTATAAACAAAAATATTTATGCCGCATACCAATTATTTGTTTTATCTTATCATAAGGGAAATTCACATTTCCTTTATAATAATTTTCAAATGATTTTTGTAAAATTTTTAATTAACTCACCATCTAAAAGTTTATTTAACTTCATATAAAGTTCTTCAATTTCAACGGGCATCGTTTCAATTTTTTCTTATTAAACCGATTAATAAAACATTTAACTTAATTAATGATTAATTGGACTCAAGGAGTTTCTATTACACGTCAACGATACACAAGACTACAATTATAATACATTAATGTATTTTTTTAAACTGCACAAATTTAAATAAAAAATGTGGCTCCCGCAAAGTTCCAGTAATTTGAAAATAGTACATGGATAGTTATTGGAACACTCGAAATCAGTACCCAGACTCCAAGTCGGAAATGTGTTATCTCTGTCTTTGTTATCCACGCCCAAATGCGTACCATTCAACTGTTTTGAATTGTTTTTAAATATGCACCACATCGGGTGATCTCAAATATTGTTATTCTTTTTTTTTGAACTATTATTAATAAAAATGAAACTCATATTAAAATTTCTAAAATTTTATTATCCCCTTGTTTTAAATGCAAGATTGCTTATTATTATATAAATCAACTATTTTATTATTCACATAATTTTCAATAAAAACAATCATAATCCTTTTCGATAATGGTTCCTTTGATGTGAATTTACCAATTTTATTAAGACTCTTGATAACGGATATTTCGTTGGTTTTTTCTTTCAATATATTTTAATGCTTGATAAATACTACGAAGATTATGTGATTCGTCCATTCCATTTGCTAATCATTTCTATTTTTCTCAAAAACAAATGTTCATTTTAAAAAAAAATATTTGCAAAAGGGGAGGCTTTTAATTGAATCGATTGATTAAATACATTCCGTTTTCTCTCTTTTCTAATAACTAATTGTAAAATAGGAGATAATCTATCAATCCTATGTGGTATTTGAAAGGAATTTGGGTAAAATTAAATTATCAACCTTTTAATATTTATTAAACCATACAAAAAAAAAGCAATATAAGATGCACATATTCACATGTTATTTATCCACTTCTGCACCCTGAACCGTTCATACAATAAAACAATCACACTCAGATTTATTCAATCATAAAAATAATCTAATCTTTCAAATATATAATATGTATAATATATTAAGAACAAAGTATATAAATTAATTAAAATTCATCATATTATCCAACTTAAGTATATTAAGTGTTGTATTCAGTTTTTGTTTTTTTGTATCATTTTCTTTTTTTTCCTTAAAGATCGATAAAAACAATTTATTTATTTATTTTATTATTTATTGGTAGAGGAGCATGAGCGTTCCCCTTTTGCACTTTTCTATTGCATGTACACATAAAATGGTGAAGAAACATTAGGCTGGAGCAGATTGGAGGAGCAATTTAAATATTCATATATTATATATAAATATGTATATATGTAAATATGTATATGTATATATAATATAATTTACAAATTTCGAGTAAAAATTTAAAAAACTACAATGTGTGATGTGTATGTGATGTATAAATACGTAGTATTTTATCTATGATCACCTTCAATCTGCTTCACGGAGGAATGTAGACACATGCAAATAGTACATTACAAACACAGAACGCCGTGAATACATCCAACCTAGCCTAGACTGGTGGACAAGTAGGTATTGGTATCAGGAACTCGAGAATAAATTACACCAAATAAGAGCCACACAATGTCCATAATGTGTCTTCATAAAATCAGCTTTCAAAGGAAAATCTGCAAAACAGAAAACATTCATGACTAGTGGTAGTCAAAACAGGTCATAGAATTTTTTTGGGGAGGGCGAGCTCGCAACGATGAGGGCAGGAAGAGCTGAGCAGACCACCGCCCGGGTTAGTACAGGTTAGGTAGGAAGAGAGGCGTCCACCAGCCAAAGAGGCCAGCGAGGGAGTTATTGTATGAAATACTCAGGGTGGTCCGAGTCTTTCTCAAACCTCTTGGCCTCCTCTTGCATGCTCTCTTTTATTTTCAAAATAGCAGCCGATTCCGTTTGGTCCTGCAAGGAAAGCGACCTTTAGTGGTTAAGTGTGTCAGTTCTACAAAAGCGTAAGCAACCGGCCACCGCGTTTTTACTCACGTTTTCGCCCGGGCCGCCAAATCCGCCCAGATTGTAATCGCCCATTCCACTACCGCTATCCTCTCTAGGTGTACCGGGTCCTCCATTAGCGGGTGAATTTTTCATGCCATCCATACCATCACCATTTAATACAGGGCCCATTGAGTTTGGACCCATAGGACCCATTGGACCACCTTCTGGTCCACCACCCATTTGAAATTCACCTGGCATATTACCACCAACTGCTGGTTTCATTAATGTATACATATTCTCACCACCAGAATTCGATGAATCTTGCGGACTTGGCATTATTGGTGTACCAGGGCCGGGTGGACCAGCTGAACCAGGTGGACCACCATAATTACCCGGTGATGAGGAAGAATAATTCATAGGCTAAAACAGGAAAAAAAAACCAAATAAATCGCATCTATTATACATTATTAGATATAATTGAAATATATACCGTAGATGTGTTAGGTTGCCATTGGGGCCGACCTCCAGGGCCAGTCATTGACATAGGTGGCATTGGTCCACCAGGACCTAAACTACTATTAGGTGGTGGACCCCTTAAACCAGGACCATATGTGCCAGGACCTAAAGGTCCCATTGATGGTCCTCTTGGCGGATTCATACGATTCATAGGATTCATTCCAGGAGGACCTAAATACAAATATATATTAGAAAATCAAAGCATTTTCTTTATTTAATAATTATTGAAAAAAAAAATCTATCAAATAAACGTATTATGTACAGCACGAACGACACCAGCATGCCAGCACCAATAATATATTTTGAACTGATAGGAAAATGTATTAGTCTGATATTTATAATGTATAAATGTTTTTGCTCTTTGAACTGTTTTGTTTTGTATTTTTTCTTTTTTTTGTTTGAAAGAATAATAAAAGCAAAGCAAGCAAAGAAGTGTATGCATATGGATGTGTAATGGTGAAGGAGCGCATTGCCTACCTTGCCAACCTACAAATTCTCCGCCTTCACCTGGAGACAGAAATAGATGCATTACATGAGGCATATCATGAAATTGCTTCATGCTTGTGCAATTCTCTTTCAAGTTATAATCAAATATTAATCAATTAATGTTTTTATTTAAAAAAAAAGAGTCTAGGTAGTTACTGATCAGGTGTTACCTTGTCTAGTTGGATCCATATTATTGGGCATCATCGGCTGGCCAGGAGGCTAATAAAATAAGCATACAAGAGAAATTACTTATTTATGAGGAATTATCATTATTTAAGGAGTTTAATAGAAATATTACCCCGTTAAAATCACTTCCAATTTGCGGCATTCGTACACCAGGTCTAGGACCCGCAGGATAACGAGGTCCCATAAAAGGCTGTGTTGACATCATTTGTGAATGAGGAGGTGGTGGCTGCGAATGTGGTGATGGCTGACTTGAAGGATGCGTTGGGGGAGACGGTCTCATCGTTGAATTCTATTAATACAAAATTAAAAAAATAAAACATTTTTCAATAAAATCAAATCCAATATTACCGGGAAAAAACCTGGCGGTATAGGTCCTCCGGGCATACCGTCAGTTGGAGGCATTTGACCCAACGGACTTGGTGCCGGTCCCGTATTCTAAACCATAAATAAAAATTAATTCAAACTAAGATAATAATAATTATAGTAATAACGATAATAAACTTACATGTGCAATTCCATTAACTCCATAACCGGAATTGACAAAGCCCTTTAATAAATTTTTGAAAAATAATAAACAATTAGGTGAAAATTTAATACAAAATCAGGTTTCCCTCCAAAACAATTTTTTTCAAACATAATGGCGAAAAAAACGCGCCTCATTGAAAATAATTGTCATTATAATGATCATTAGTTACAAGGATATAACAGAATAATAGTTGTAATAATAATAATAATAAATAAATTTTGTATTTTCTAGATATAATCGTAAATTTGCTATAATGAGAATTGGCAACGTTGGGCTTTTTTTCAGATTATTATATGTTCTATATGAAACAATTTCATTTAGTTTGTTTGATGTAAACAACGTCAATATTATTCAACATTTAACGGGATGCACAAATATCCAATATTATTGATGTAATTTATTCGAAATTATAATTATTGAACAAAAATAAGTGATATAAAACGGTATAGAAATTGAACCGGTGCCATAATACCTGGCCAACCATCTAACAAGATACACTACATCGTCGTTGGCCTAAGAGATAAATTCAAGGTCCTCCGGCTTGAGTTGACTGATTTCATTCAATTCAACAATGATATTTCGTTTGAAATTCCATTTTTTTTTTCTTTTTTCTTTTATTAATTATTATTTGAATAAAAAATTTCATTGACCATAACAATAGTAGGGATGAAAATTAAAATTTTGTAGAAAAATTGGAAAAAGCCAACCTGAATACACCTGGTAAAACGCGTATTCAAGGCGACGTTGCCATGCTCCGAGTTAGAGTATTGATCCGTGGGTACCGGAATAGAGAAAATACTCACATAATCATGGAAGGCTTTTGCCTCAGATGAATGTTCGCAGGTATCCCTTCGTTCCGGGGCTGCACAATACAAATCCCAAAATACGCTAAAATATAATTAAATCAATATTAGAATGATAATTGATAAATAATTGATAATATAACTATAGTATTATTGCGACTATTACCACCACCACCGCCACGAACACAACAACAACAACAACAAACAAAAACAATACTAATTTCGATTTTTATAAATGAAAATCATTTGAAACTTACCACCACCATGAATGTAGAAATCCGGGAGGCTCTCCTAATGTTATATTTTTCTCCCATCGTATCTAGAAATAGAGATTTAATGAGATAAAAAAGGGGGCGTAAAATTTTTTGACAATTTACCTCTGATAGGAAAGTTTGTGCTGCCTTTTGTGCACCAACGTGAAGTAGATATTCATAAACGTATAATGCTAATCTATATTGAAAAAATAATAATTTGTATTATTATTGGCAGCCCCCAATTTGTGTACACGTGGACTTAAGATAGCCCTTAAAACAGAATTTACTTACTTTTCACGCGCTTGTGCATCGGACGGCACCGTTGATCCCTTTCCTTTAGCGTACATATTATGATTATTCTGTTTTTGAACACGCAAACCTTAACCTACATACAAGAATTGTTTAAAAACAATTTCTTCTTTTTAAATTGGATTAAAAAAAAAACCAAATAGAAAAATTTCAAATTAAAAAAATAAATGTTGAGAATAGACTATTTCAGTGTACACGTTGCTCTAATTAGAGCCATAAACCGGCACAACATAGCTCCGGCATAAATAAAAACACACAAACAATATTTAATTTAAAACATTATTATTTACGTTTGATATTTTATTATTTTCGTGTTGTATGTCCACATCAAAATAATGCACACACAACACACACGTTTAATTTCCCCAACGCCGTTGTCGCACTCTCTCTTAAAATCTCACCAAAACGACGATATCAAATAGCATGCGCCAGGCAATTGTACCCCGTTGCCAAGATAAATCAGAATATTATTATATCAACAATAATTAACTATAATTTCATTCATTATCTTATATTTTTCTTTTTTAATTCAATTGAAATTATTTATTGTTGTTTTTATGAGAGATTTTGCTACTATATAATTCTATCAAAAAATTACGTTACTATGGAATTTGTTGTTTATGATGACGTCAGCAAATGTAAACTAACAGACAATTCGGCAACTGTGTAATCGAAAAAGGTGAATATTCTGTATCATGCGCATTAACAAATACACAAAAATCGGAAACTACAATTGCATATTGACATTGGCAATGCTATGCCCTATATATCTATATATTTATTTATATATATATATATATATACAAATATATATAAAATTCTCTTAGCTTATCAATAAAAAATATAGATAAACCTGTTACAGAAATATGTAAGCAGTGCTCAAATTACACTATCATTACTACTATTCAAAATGGCGGGAAATTCTAATAGAGCCCAACATAATTGCATGAATAAATTCTGTATTTAAAAAATAATTTTAAAGAAAAAATTAACTTTAATTAAAATAGCCATTTGTTAGTTAAATCTAACTATAACTCTATAGTTTTATAGAAGATAATCTGATAATATTTGGCATTATCAAACAATATAGATAATGTTTTGAGATTAGATTTGTATACTTTTACATGGTCATCTAATCGATGTAATTTATTTCCATTCAATTTTATTAATAATTATTATAAGATTTACTCACATGGGTAACATATTATGTAAATATCCTGTTCAAAATTTTAATATTGTAAAAATATTTCGAGTTTTCGCTTATAAAATAATTATTGTTATATATAATATCTATATCTCAACATTCTCAACAATCCAAATTCCAAACCCCTTTTATCTGTTCATATTTGATAACTTATAATCCGCACTTGATGACTAGTGGTTTCTATTATTAAAATAAAAATATATATATATATATATATATATATATATATATAATAATTCGATAATGAACTTCTATTTTTCGCTTTGTTATATGAAATTCCAAGTGAATGTAAAATGGGATAAGGTAGAATTAACACACTTTCACCATCTCCAAATGAAATTTATTCAATAAATATCTATAACATTTTTTCCTCCAAATATTATTATCATTATTATTTGTTATATATTATATTCACCATCACCACTGAATGTTAGATAATATTTTCAAACAGCAACCATTTGAGGACAATTTGGTATGTCGCAACAAACTTCTTTTGCACAATTTTGACGTGTTCTTGATTCATAATAATCGAACAATATTGGCTTCTGGCAATATTTACATTCCTATAATGAAAACAAATGAAAAAATAACATAATAGAAAAAATTAGAGGCTTGTTCAATGGAATAATTTTGACTATTCATCAAATTCGACTATAATTTATGTTCATTAGAAAAGGCGGATAGATAGATAGATAGATAGATATATTGAATGATCGAGAAATTAATTGCAAAATGTATCAAGTTTTTTTTTAATTAACAAATTATTTCTGATAGATGTTATGAATTACCATTTCGCATTGTAATCCGGTGAATGGTAATTGTAAATCTTCCCATACTTCTTTCAAATCCATTACTAATTTATCCATCATTTCTTTAGTATGATGTGGTGTCGGTGCTAAACGTAATTTTTCTTGTCCTTTAGCAACAGTTGGATAATTAATAGCTTGTATATAATGGCCTCTCTCTTTCAATAATGTATCACAAACAGCACCACATTGTAATGGATTACCAATTTTAATTGGTATTATATGACTTGGTGTATGTTCAACTGGGAAACCGTTTCTCAATAAATTATTTCTCAAATATTTTACATTATTTTGATGGCGTTTTCTTAAATCACGTCCTTCATCTGAAGCTAATATTTCAATAGCTTTATAAGCACCAGCTAGTACAGTTGGTGGTAATGATGTTGTAAATATAAAACCAGCAGCATATGAACGTATCATATCGATTAATAAATTACTAGAAGCTGGAATTTGATCGACAATTAAATCAAATTTATTAATAATATAGAAATTTGATTACCAATATAACCACCGACATTACCAAAAGCTTTGCCTAAAGTACCTGATATTATATCCATTTTATCTAATTTACCATCACGTTCACCGATACCAGCACCATGATCACCATATAAACCAACAGCATGGACTTCATCAATAAATGTTAAAGCACCATATTTGTGGGCGACATCGCATAATTCCTAAAATTTATTCATTCACAATTTCATAAATTCAACAATAGTAAAACCTAACCTCTAGAGGACAAACAGCACCCGACATAGAATGTACAGTTTCAAATGCAACAATTTTTGGAATATCAACATTAATCTTTTTCAATAATTCTTCAAGATGTTGTGGATCATTATGACGGAAGATATGTTTAGGAACATGACTATTACGAATACCTTGTATCATAGATGCATGATTGCCGGCATCGGAAAATATATGACAACCTAAAATTTTGTTATTGTAAAATAAATTTCCAATATAATTAAATAAATAATAGAGAACCTGGTAAAGTTTTAGCTAATGTAAATAATGTTGAATCATTAGCAACAAAACATGAAGTGAATAATAACGCGTTTTCTTTCTGATGTAATCTAGCTAATAATTTTTCCAAATTTTCATGAAGAGTTGAATTACCAGATATATTACGAGTACCACCAGCACCAGTACCGTACATAGCCAAAGCATTTCTAAAAATTTCATATCGTTATTTTAGAATTAAAATTTGTTATTATTAAGTACTTACTGAACAGCTTTTTTCACTTCTGGATGACAAGACATACCGAGATAATCATTTGAACACCATACAGTTATTGGTTTCTCACCCCATGAATATTCCATCGCACTGGGAAATTGACCAGGACCAGCTAGACGATTGACTTTTTTAAAAATACGATATGAATGTTCTTTCTTTTTCTTCATGATTTGTTGATGGAAAAACTGATCATATTTGAAACTTTCGATATTTGTTTCTTCATTTTTCATTTCAATTGTATCATCGTTTTTAACTTCTTTTATAATATTATTGACTTCATTTAAAAATGGACACGGTGATTTTGTTTTCGAAATTTCTAAATTTTTTTCAAAATTTTAATAATTCGGTTGTTTTCAATGATTATATTCTAATACCTGAATTTTCAGTTTTCAGACCTTCACCACTGAATGTACTCATATGGGATACAACAGGACATAAATTACCATACATTTTCAATAAAACTGGTGCATAATTTTTAACATAATTCTGACTTAAGCGCGTCAAAAATGGACAAGGCATCTTGGTAGTCGTTGAATAACCTACAATTATATAATCGATTTACTTACACTTTTTTTAAATACAAAACAACAAAATTATAATTTAACTAATTATTTTTTATTGAATAATTAGATTAAAGTTTTTTGTTTTTATTTTTTGATACTTACAGCTTGTTTGAATTCGTCCGACAAATTTTCCAAATAAGTTGAGGTTATTCTGTAATGAACCACAATTTTAGAAAGTTGAAAGATGATTGAATATTGCGCTCAACATTCGTCGATATTTAAAATATAAAATAATCAAATAAAATAATAATTTCGTGTCAGGAGAAAATTTATCGAATAAGCATTCAATTTTATTAATTAATGATAAGAGAACTCAAATTGCCAATGTCACGTTAACTCATCAATTTCGAAATATCAATAATTATCCAACAGTTGGCCTTTGGACTAGTTTCAACTGGCAATTTTATGAATATACAGAATTAATTCACAATTTTTAATTGAAAAATTGTTTAATTTGATTATAAATTTAATATCAATCAATCAAGAGGTCAATTGAAATTTGATTATTATTAAATTAATTCGATTCTCTCAATTTGTTGAATTTCAAGTCTACTAAATATGTAAAATATAAGTGAAAGTTTCAAAGAAAAAACTTTTTCAATTAGATTAATTATATAGAAACGTAAATGTTGTACTTACGCCAATCATTTTCGAATAATTAAAAATAAATTATTTGAGGACAATTTTTATAACAAACAGGCTTCAAACAATGTTTTTCAAAAACTGATTGATACAATAATTCAATTCAATAATTTATTGTAATATCAATTGTTCTATGACCAGTCATGAATTTAATTAATTTTAAATCTCCGAAAGCAGTACGTCTGATACAAATTAACTAATTAATTATATTGTAAATTCACGTTATATATTCAATTCAACCTTGATATTATTAGATGAAAAACCTGGAATTATTTGAATAATTAGAAAGTTTCAATAAAATTATCCAATATTAATTTATTCATTTATTAAATAGATGTTATATTATTCTTATTTTTTTCACAACACTGTAAGTACAAATAAAAACTAAAACCCTAATTTGTTTTGAATTGAAACAATTTCAATAGGATTTTAGCTGAATTATTCCGTTATTATCAGAAGGCACAATACAAATAAAACATTCGACTACACAAACTTGTCCTATATAACTAGGCCATTTTAAATTTAAATTTCTTTTTTTGCAAATTTGAATATAAAGCAGAACTGCTTCATAATTAAATATAAATAACTAACAGACACAATTTTAAAAATTATTGTAAAAAAATAATGTTATCAATAATTAAAGAGAAATTATAGATTGGACAAAAATTAATAATTATTGCGGTAATACTAATTCAATTATACATTGTTTGGAGTTCTAAAGGCACATTTTTTTTTTGTTTTTTCGAAAAATTTGGTAAAGCTAATTATTCATTTTATTCTTTAATTGGTGGTTGCTGATTGGTAGTAGTACGTTTACGACGTTTATTTAATAAGGGATTATTTGAATTTTCTAATGTTTTTATTTGTACTTGATCATAATCAACACGCATTGTTGCTAATGATCTAGTCATTTCCTCTTGTACTTCTGGCCATAATTCTTCACCCTCTTTCAACATTTTATTCGTATGCAAAGGTGTTTGGGGCACTGCCATAAATTGCTGAAAATAGTAATAAATTATTATTTTATTTAAATTCGGAAATAGAATGAAACTAACAGCTATCCAACGATTACTCATAACTTGTTCAATAGTTAAACGTTTTGATGGGTCAATTGTTAACATTCCATTGATTAAATCTTTAGCATCTTGACTAACATTCTGCCATTCTGGATTTGGGAATGTATACTGGCCCATTCTAATTCTATCTTTCATTCCGGGTGATATGGCCAAACCATGATTACTATAAAATGGAGGAAATCCACATAACCTGGAATTATATATATAAATATAATTCCTAAACTAGATTATATAGAAATACACTAACAAAATATACATAATAACACCAAGAGACCAAATATCACAGCTTTTGTCGTATTTTTCAGGACCTAATACTTCAGGCGCTGGAGACATTAAATGAATAAATTATACTTTTAATAGTATTTATATAATAACTTACCCACATAATATGGTGTATAACACGGTGTTTGTAATGTACCTTTATTCGATGTTTCTTTAGCAAAACCGAAATCAGTTAATTTAAGTACCCCGAAAGAACTTTTTTTCGAATATAATAAATTTTCTGGTTTCAAATCTCTATGAGCTATATCTAAATCATGTAAATATTTAACAGCAATACAGATTTCGTGCATAATTTGAGCAGCCTCTAAAACAAAAATTAAATTATTAATATTTTCAAATTGAATCAGTATTCATTTGATATGGTTGAATTTTTTATTGATGCGCATGAGTCAATAATAAATTAATCATCATAAACAGTTATATATCTATCTAGATTCTTTTTACCAAAAATTAACAAAATATGATAATTATTTTTTTATTTATGGAAGATGTTGTATGAAAGGCGAACTAGAAAATTCACCTCTTTCTGTAAATGCTCCATCCGGTCTATCTTGAATTCTTTGGAATAATTCACCACCTTCCATACTAAAATTTTGAATTATTAAATTGGATTATTTCTAAGAAAATTTACTTAAAATCACCCACCATTCCATCACAACCAAAAGACAATTATTTTTCTTATATTTATTCTCATAAACATCGATAATATTAACTATGTGAACACAACCACTAGCTCTCCAATGTAATTCAACTTCTCGTCTAGCTTTAACACTATCCACTAGTATCTAAAATTAATTTTATTATCAAAAGTTTAATAAATACTATTTTATTTACTTTCAAGGCATATTTTTCTTTCGTTTTCTTCGAAAAACATTCAACAACTTTACCATTTATACCAAGACCTAAAACTGTACTTGATATTTCATAATCGTCTGTAATTAATGTTCGTTTAGGTGTGCCAATTGTTGGTTTCGGTTTTTCGTTCCTGTTATTCATTTTTTAATTTTATTCATCGATTTTATCGTTTTCTGTTGAATAATATTTCTTCACAAAAAAAAACCACCAATTTTTTTGTTAACGATTCACTTTATAACTTGAAGAAAATTCTTTGTTTATTGAATCAAAATAATTATTTAAATTTAATTTTTTTTTTCAATCCATTAAATGCAATATAAAATGACAGATTTATTTATCAGAATCAAGGTCATCATTCACCTGTCAAATATTAATTACCGACAGAGATACCGGCCTTTATAGCGCCATCTAATTGAATTTAGAGTTATTATTATTATTAATATTATTATATTTTCAATTATGAAATTTGGCGAAGGTGCCGGAATTTTCCACACTAACATTAAGCGTTTTTCTAGTTATTAAATGAATAAAATTTTAATTATTAATTAATAAAGTTATGTAGATTATTTTAGGCCTGATAAAGGTATCGACGTCACCAATGTTGTGTGCGTCATAGAGGAAGCAAGAGGAAGTGTGTTTGACTGTTCGACAGTTTTGTTGAAGCAATCAGAAAAACATATCGTTTGTGTCTAATAATTTTCCATCGATTTTTCATTACATAAACAATGCAAATTATATTGAAATTGTTTTCAATTTTTACTCAATATAGATATATAAAGCTGTTTCAACGAAAATATTGAATAGAAAAATGGAAATTACTTTAATTTTATCATTAATATGACAAAATAACTGAAATTTTCACCACATGCGCAGAATATTGGAATTTTTCTTGCAATATTGAGAATGTTTTGTTAATCAAATAATCTAAAAAATTCCATAATGGATGAAATTAAAAGTGAAATTTGTTTAGATGAACCGACTGGCGAACGATGGGATCCATTAGGTGCTCCAAATGATCAAGAAACCAATATCTGCTATGAACGTTCTGGATTTGATTATTGTGATAATCCTAACCAGTGAGCAATTATTTATTTTTGATTTGATTAAGTATATAATTTATAGAAAAATTATTTCAGAATTACTTATGAGAAATTGCGAAATTTGGAAGAAGAACAAGAACTCCTCAATTCCTCCCTATTTGCTTTAACTACTCATTTTGCGCAGGTAAACTTAAAATTTTATTATTGAAATGAAAATTTCAATTATTCTAATAACAGGTTCAGTTTCGTTTGCGGCAAGTGATGAATGCACCACCAGAAAATCGCGAAGAACTTTTAAAGTCATTAGAAGAATTTGCATTCCGTGGTATTCCTGATATAAGTTTAGTTAAAGAACGTATGGATGAAGCCAGTTTAGCTGAAGCTGTACGTTTAAGACGGACACAACAAAAGGAATTGATCGAACGTTTAAAATCACAATTAACAGAATTAGAACAATACGCGTTTGAAAATGGTGAAGCTGATGTACCACAACAAGTTATATTAGAACGTCAACGTGCTATTTTAGACGAATTAAAAACACGAATGAATTTGGAAATTGACGAAAAAAATTATCATCAAGTATAAATTACTTGTATATTAATTTTATTTTCCATTTATGATTTTTGTTTAATTTTAGATGAGTTCAGCTGATGTTAAACAACAAATTAATATCGCTTTGGATCAATTAATAAGTCCATTACGAGTTAAAGAGCATTTAGTAGCTCAATTGAAGACACAAGTAGCTGATTTGGAACGATTTATTAATTATTTACAAAACGATACTAAACACGATAGATGTTCGTGCGGATGTGCTTATCATTCATTGAAAAAACCCTTTAAAAATGATACTATAGGGATAATACAACGGACAGCTACATTATTACAAATGTTTGCCGTTTTACAATTAGGATGTGGGCCACATACTTTCAAGAAAAACGATTTAAAAAATACGATGAAAGCAAATCATTGGGGGTAATTAGCAATAATTTAATTCAAACTATACTTATCTATGGTTCATTTCAATTATTTTTAGTGATCTTCGAGCGAAGTTGGAAATGGCTATAATTCGTATAAAAGAATTAATGCAACATGATGATGATAATCTTATAGAAAACGATTATAATAGTGATTCCGAATCGATATTATATAATAATCAATTAACAACAGCTGTACGAAAATATTTAGCTATTAGTATAAGAGATTTAATACAACATGGTTCAACACATACCGTTAATAATTCAAGTATTGTACCATTTATTGGGTGTTTACCGAAACGTCCAACACAACAACAACAACAACAGCAAATACATGCTTGGGAAATAATAATGGAATATTATCATTTGAAAAATGGTGAAAAATTCAATTCAACACCAGCTAGAAAATTATCACAAAGTTTCAATTTAGACATTGCTGGTGCTTCGCCAACAACAAACAAACACAATATGCTTTGTACTATTGGTAATATTATATCAACACATTCACCATATAAAAGAAGTTATGATTCATATTTTAAAGCATTCATTTGTGCCGCTCTAAAGTAAACTAAAAAAGTATGCGTATATTGATTTTACTATATATATAATTTTGTTTTAAATTTTAGTGCTAATAAACTTGTTTCGTGGTTGGGATTGATTTTCCAATGTAATCAAATTCTAAAAACTCACTATTATCCATGGAGTTATGTTGCTAAAACTGGTATTTATTAATAATAATTATTATTAAATAGAAAATACCAAATGATATATATTTTTCAGGTTTTCAAGATGCATTGAGAAGTCTGGATACTTTAACTAGTTATAAATTTGATTTACCTGTGGATCTTGCCGTACGACAATTTCAAAATATAAAAGACGTCTTCACATAATCACATTGTTTTTGTTTTGTTTTTTATACCAATTATGATAGATCTGAAACTTGTTAATTACGCATCATGGATTATATTACCTAAGTGTTGAGTTTGTGTTAATAAACAATAATTAGACAACTGATTTCATTTTATTAATAATATATAATTAAATAAAATTGACTATTTCGATTTCTTATCACCAATTATCTTTGGTTGACTTCTATTACAAATATTTGTGAAAACTTCTGTAAATAATAATGTACCAAAAAATACTAGTGCAGTACCAAACCAATGTACCAATGTGAACGGATTTTGGAAATAAACAATTGAAAATATTAATGAGATAAATTTTCTTAATGTTATCACAAGTGTAACAGTTAGTGACGAACATTCTGTTGTTAATGTATATACTGAACTAATACACATATATTGTGTTAAAACATTTAAAATTAGCCATAACCATAATGTTGGTAATGCAATATTAATATAAGGAATTTGATATAATTCACTATTATTGGCAATTGTCATATGTTCCCAAATACTTTGGCTATAAATCAAAAATCCTGGTAGTGAATATAGGTGCTGTAAAATTGAAAAATTAAATCAAAATTGCTTTCTATAATTATAAATAATTACAGTATAATATAAAGCTTCTTTTGGATGTTTTCCATAAATTTTATATATCGATTCTTGATAAATTCCCATTCGTGCTGATAAAAGTAATGCACCGATTAATAATAATATTCCAATAATCCACCAAAAGAAATGTTCATTATTTGAATTTTCTTCTACGTGTAAATCACAATCAATACATTTCTATGAATGAATAACTATAATAATTAAAATTAAATTGATAATAATTATCTTACATTATTGTTACCGTTAATCGAATATAAAGTACAGATAATAATACCTAATGTTATCATACAAACTGATATATATTTTTCTAATGTATATCGCTTTTTCAATATCCATATACCCATTATCATATTTGCAATTAATGAGCCCTATAATTGTTAGAAATTCATCTTAAAATAATGATATATGAATAAAATATAAACTTACTGCTCTAAATATCATATGTAAAGGTACTGGTATATTAAAATTGAATGCCCAATTATTAACAACACTAGTAGTGAAAAATAATATAACTAAAATTAGGTAATCTTTGGTTGGTAACTTTTTTTCATATTGCCCAAATTTTGATGTGAATATATAACCATGTAAAGCAATAAATAAAAATTGGGTAAACGTAATTAAATGTCCACAACCAGGATCTTGTCTATTAACAAAAAATTAATTCAATACAAACAAATTATTTGACTGAAAATGCTAATTACTTGATAATGTATTCGAGAAATACATTATTTAAGCCACAGCCTAATAAAGTTGTAGCAATAGCAGTTATTGCTTTCGTTTCCATTATCTCAGATTAATACGTTACGATGATCAGAAATGATTATATATACATATATATATATATCTTCAAGTATTCTTGGGAATCAACGAGTCATACTTACAATTAGATATAATTTAATGTTATCTAGAACTGCGAAGGTCAAATTTTTAGGTTGTGTTTATTTGTCAATATCACAAAACAGTAGAAAAATTATGTTATTTATTTTCAACCTATTATTTAGCAATTATAATTCCGATTATCAACAATATTTATTCTCTTTATTCGACTCCAAAAAGTCGAGAATAGGAAAAAAATGAATTTTAGTCGCCATTAAAGCGCATGTGCCACATTCAATTATCAATCACTTGGAGAACAGGACACGTGTAAATCAAATCATTAAAAACATCATCATCATTATGATTATGCAATATTTATTGTTATATAGTAAATTATACGATTTGCCGATAATTTGATTTGACATTAATAGGGATTTTGTTGATCATTATTCAATAACATAGCGTGTTGTGGCTAGATGACGCTCTATTAAAGGAGCAATTTGAAAAATATTCAATGAAAAATCAATATGCTGTAGAAAATGTATGCAAATTTTGTTACAATAATGATAATAATAATTATTATTATTATTCATGGAATAATCATTGATTAAATAATAAATTGGAATTGTGTTGTTTATGATTATTATTGGTTCAATATGTGACGCGTTTCAGTTTCAACCAATGAAATAATTGTGTTGTTGAGCGCGCTTTTTAGTATAACACGATTCTAATCATTCTTATATATTATTGATTAATTTGCCTAATTATGTTGTTTTTTTGAGGATATTAATGAATATACGAGAAAATTTGAAGGTAAGATTGATTAGAATATAATTTTGATCTAAGAATTAAATATAATCATAGAAAAGTGGTATTGTTCACCCTGCACCATTTCATAATTCATAAGTTATAATGGCCGAAACGAAAAAGGTGTTTACATTATATAGGTTATGTATTTTTTTGGTAATTCAAATGAATTATGTTGAATGAAATCGATGATACTAAAATGGAAAGTACGTCTATTAATGATAGTAAATCGACTAAAGAAAGTATTAAAGATTTAACGAGATCGCATAATAGTTTGAAAAGTACAAATAGTTTAGATAAAAGTAATACAAGTGGTAGCTTTAAAATCGATAAAATCCAATTCAAAGAACATGATATTGATAATGACAATCAAAAACAACAACAACACCAACAATATCATCATGATTCATCAATGAAAGTGCCTCATAAATTTATAACTAATTGGCGACAAGCATGTGATCGTACTAAAGATAAAACAAAAGATTTATTAAAACGATGGAGAACATTACCAGAAATCGAAGCTAATCAATCAAATAAAAAAACAAATGATTCTGATTCATTAGAGAATAGCGATGGTAATATCGATAAGAGTGGATGGAGTGAACATGTTTGGAGTAATAATTTATTTATAATTAATGGATAAATAAAAATTACATAATCTATATAATTTGTTTATTTTTAGCAACATGGGTTGATCGATTTAGTAGAGATTCGAATGGTGAAAGCAAAGGGAACTGCCAATTAACTCCAATTCAGAACAATAAATTTTCACATTTTTTCACCACATTATTGGACCATGACCAAGATAATTTGATAAGTGAACAAGATTTCGAAACTCTTATTGAGGTAATTTTTGTTAATTCAATGTACCCATAATTAAACTATCACCAATTTAATAATTGATCGAATATATTAATAATTTTGTGTTTTAACAATTCATTGTATTATTTATTTCTATCTAAACAATCTTTTGCATTCAGTCATTGGTGATTTTTGTTGAACTTTATTTATAAAAAAAACACTAATGTTTGCATGCTGACTTGGATTAATAGAGATTACGACATTTTGCTGACTGGTCCATGAATTCTCCTGAATTTAATATTTTAAGAGAAGTGGAACGTGGTTTTATTCAAACATTTTTATCAGACATAAATGATGAGAAATTTGGTACAGTATTTTTTCAGTATCTTGTATAGTTCAATGTTATTTTTTTCATTGACTTATTATTTTGATTGTGTACAGGTGCTGCAAATTGGATGATTTTAACAGGAAAAACCTATATCCAGACCAGATAGAGAAAAATCGACTTAGGTGTCATGGGATCGATTTTCGAGATACTTTGTATGTTGCAAACCGCATCATGATATCTTTGATAGTAATTAACATACAGAGCGTTTTTCAAATTTTCCCCATTTCGTAATGTGCCCATAACTTTTTTATTTCTCAAAAATTCAATTCTATAAAAAACGTTCTTCAGGTACTTTTTTAAGCACAATGCAATGGTGTATTCAGATTTTCTCTAGATGGGCTCATTTCTCCAGAAAAAAATTAAGTTGTATTTTTTATAGTTAATTATAGTCTTAAAAGAATTCTTATTTTGTCGCACTCTCAAAAATATATAGTTATAGCAATTTATTTCTATATTTGAGGAAAATACAAAAATTAAATGAATGGTTTTGGAGTTGATCATATAATGCAAACACTAAAATTAAAGTATTATATAGTTACAATAAATTACTAAAGAGCTGAAATTTTGTACGCAGAAGGTGTCCCATGTGTATCCAGCAAAAGGATGTTCAATTCGAGCACTTGCCTTAAAGTTAGAGGTTTTATAGTTTGTTGTTATTGATTACTTCATTCGATCATTATAACGGTTATTACTATCTTTAATCTAGGTATCTTGATTTTTGTCTCTATTTTCCATATTCAATTTTAATACGAAAAGTTGAAATAATATCTATATTTACTCTAATTTTCAAAATAAAGACTTACAGCTATATATTTTTCAAGAGTGAAAAATGAGAATTCTTTTACGACTATAATCAACTATGTTTCCCATATAGAAAAATACAACTTAATTTTTTTCTGGAGAAATGAGTCCCTCTAGAAAAAATCTGAATACACCACTGTATTGTGCTTGAAGAATGTTTTTATACATTCGAATTATTATGAAAAATGAAAAAGTTATGGGCACGCCCTGCCGAAGTCGATTTTTCTCTATCTGGTCTGGATATAGATTTTTCCTGATAAAATCATCCAATTTGCAGCATCTGTAGAATGGCCAGATGTAGAATGATGATTTGTACGCGAACAAAATTTAATTATAAAGTCATTTAAGTTTTTTGATTTGATTTAGGGTTTGTAGTCAACGATGTGGCCTATTTGACGAAAGAAGGTTGGTTGAATAAATGGTCTGAATTAGTGAATGGCTCAAAGAATTTAACAGATTTTCCTATATGGTTACAATTTTTCGTTAAAATTTTGTTTCAAGTTATAAATCGTTGTGGTAAAACTAAGTTTAATATTAATTGAAAATATTCGATTGAACAGAATTAATAATGTTTTAGGTAGTGGAATTATAACTAAAGATGAATTGAGCGCTTTCTATTCGTCTGTATTGTGTTTAGATAGAGTTAAAGTTGAGGAAATTTTAGATATTGCATATCAGGCTATGACATCAGTAAGATTTCAAATAAATGAAAATTGCAATACATAAATTTTTTGATTGTTTGTTTTAGAACGGTGATCACTCATTAGTATACAAAGCTTATCGTTTGAGTTTTGCCAATTATTTATTAGGCAGATACCCCAATGGACCAGGACAATATATTTTGGGTGCTGCACCACTGATATCTCCATCTGTTATGTTTCCTGTAGATTATTCAGCACTTAATGCACAACCAGAAGATTTAGAACAATACGCACCCGATCAAAAATCGAATAGACGCAGCGTTATAGTATAATTTTTTTTTCGATTTTTTCAGCTTTTCTAATTCTAAACACAATCACTTAATAATAAAAAGAAAGCAATTGTTTTTATGCAAGTGCACCTTCTAAAAAAATTCAATTCTAAAAGTTTTTGTGATATTAATAACAATATTGTCAATATTTCTTGAACTTAATCAATGAACTGATTTGTGATTATTGTTGAAAACTGTTACTATTATCAATTTTTTAATTACAATTTGATAAAAATGAATTTTGCTATTATACATATAATCGTTCTCCAAAACTGTTTACAAATTTAATGAACTAATAATTGAGGGCACAATCAGGTTTTTAAAATTATAATACCAAAATATGCACTTATTATAGATACAGTAATAATAAATAATATGGTTAAATAAATAAATTTTATTTATTTCAATTATTCTTTCCAAGATGGAAATGAACACAACACATTCAATTTGTAGTTGTTTGAGGTGGTATTTCTAGTAGAGGCTTATTTGGAGGTGAGTCAGTATTCGTATTTACTGGATTATTATTCACTGGAAAAGGAACTCTTTTGTTAGTTATTCGTGATTTGGGTGGTGGATTTGATGCATTATAATTTAACATTGGTGGATCATTCCAACCTGGAGGTCCTAAAAATATAAATTTAACAAAATATTAATGTAATGAAATCTTAACTAACCTTTCTTATTATCAAAATTATTACTCATTCCAAAATTTGGAAATCACAAATAATAATAATCAAAAAGTTTGGTTAAAATTTTTGACAATTTATAAATCTGAAAGGATTCTTTATTATCGCTATTATATACTTATTAATTATTATCACAAAAATTATCAACGAAATCTATTTCCAGGATAATTTTTAATATTAACTGTTTTCAAATGTTATAAATGGAATAAGGAAGGCTGCGATTGCAGCTTTCGAAAGTAAAGATATTGGAATTTCAGAGACATCTATTAGACAGTGCAATAACTAAAATCAATTCATGCCAAAAAAATTTGGTTAGATAAAATAACCATTATTAAGTTGGCGCGGAATATTAATATTTTTCAATGAATTATATATCAAAAAATTGCTCCTGAAATGCTCCATCAGAATCTAAAATTGCTCCACTCGAAAAATTATTAATAAATAAAATATTAGCTCTTAAAAATACAAAACGTTTTTCCAAGATATCTCAAAAAATAATTGTTTCCCCAAAATGAATCTAGTACCAAAAAATTGCTCCTTTTTTGCTCTATAGGATTC
>JAZBGX010000561.1:1612-20986 GCA_037414775.1 Zonitis immaculata
TCATTATTAACCATTATTATTATTATTGTTTAGGGTAGCAAAAATATTTGTCCCCAATGCAGTATGATAACATCACCAACAGATTTAAGACGTATATTTATGTAATGTAAACTTTGATGGATGATCCAGTTATTACAGCATTTATGTAAACGCACCTTATTCTACATTTGCACAAATATAGCTTAGAGAGATATCTGCAATATTCAATTATACAATAATCTTATCAACATATCTCTAAAAAAAAAAAAAAAATTATTTCCTACCGAATTTTAAATTTAGCAATTTTTAAACTAATTTATAAAATATTTGTCTTTTTTTTTTTTAATTATTAGAAATAAAAAAAGAACAATGGATCACATCATACAAATTCAAATGAATTACTAGTCAAGATATTGTCTATTTTTTATTATTATTATTTTTTTGTTTGTTTAATTTAAAGCTTATTAAAGCTTTGATTTTTATTAAATGTGATGCTGATTTTGAAATTTTTAAATGTTGCCGCAATAAATTAATTAATTAATTGTTGTTTTTTTTCTAATCATGACTTCATATCATTGTTTTTTTTTTAAGAAGGTATTTATTATTTATTGCCTAAAATTAAATGTTGGTAGTGATTATGAAACATTTCCAATAATACTTTTGGAAATTATCATTGTTGATGCCCTAATGAATTTGGGTAATTCTCTTTTTTTGTCAACAATTGTTTTATTCTTATTATTATTATTATTATTATTATTTTTTATCTCAAATATACATTAATTATAATATGATAATGATGAAAGTTTTTATAATTTTTATTATTTTTGTTAGTGGTATTTTAAATATACCGTAATGTTATTATTAAGATATTTATGTTACTAATAAAATTATATATATATATATATATATATTTAAACATTTGTATAAATATTGTCTATGTACATTTTCTGTAGATATTCTACAATTTAAATAAATGTCACAATAGTAAAACTGGCTATTAATTTTCAAAGTTTAACACACAATCGAATTTTCGCTAGTTTTGACAACCTTATTTATCATGTGGGGTGAATAAAATTAACCAGTACCGTACTTAAGCAATTAATATTCTTCATCTATTCTCGTTTACAACTAGAAAAAATAAACAAATAAAAAACTGCATCAAAGTCGTCCCAAATCAACCGGTAAAAAATATCTAAATTCGTTATATATAAATTTATACTAACAAATATAAGATTATAGAAATTTATTTATTCAAATCTACCGCCATTAGCTACATAATCTTGCATAAAGCGACATCTATTATAGAGTAGCTCAACTATAATTACCTTAAAGTACCGTTAACTTTACGATTGTCAATCGACTATCACTATATAATCATAATAACAATAGAGCATCGAAAAAAACTACAACTTTACGCTAGTTGAGCAGTAGGCAATCTGGCTGCGGCAGCTCATTTGACATATTGACAAGAAATGGACGTAAAGGCGCACCTTACAATTAAATTATCGTGCGTTCTACAGGACGTAGGAAACCAACTTGTTCCAAATCATGTTTGGATATTCTACCCCAACATGCATCTGCCAACAATAATAAATAGCGTAGACGTAAATTTGGACTATAGTCGATCACTGAATTAAAGTTATATCAGCTTCTTATCCTTTGGTCTACTGTATACGAAATTGTATCGTAGGCACTCTTCGTAAGAAGTGGTTTTTACTCACAGATTCAAGACAAAAGTTAAGATTTATACAGGATTGGTCGACCTTATAGTCGGAATCTTTGATTAACAATTTAATACTTATATACTCCTCATAGTATTCCAGACTCTTCCAGTGAGTTGTTAAATAGGCAATAATTAACAATATTTAGTTATAAATTTAATTACAAACAACATCTATGTATATTAGAGCTTCAGCAATAGATTACAACTCAAAATGGCTTAATTTACAATCATGAATACGATGCTCTTATTATAAAAAAATCCAATTGTGAACACTCCCTAAAATTATAAATTACATAGATTTCTAGACATAATAATAGCCGTATAGTTCAGAAACTCGTTGCTAGATGTCGTTAGATTCAGCTTTTGCCGTTTATTATAATGGATTGTCACACCTGATTGTCAAATCAACTCCCAGATTTCACGTGACTAACAAGGGTTATTTTACAATAATTATTTTATATAAAAAATAGAAATAAAAAATACTATAATAGTAATTTTTACAAATGTTTTCCAATAAATTCAATATTTTATTTTGTTTTTTTACAATATGTATTATTAATTATGTAAAAACAACAGAATTTGTGCCTGTTTATATATGGGGTACCATCAAGTAAGTTCCAATCAATTTCTTCTAATTTTACCATAATCAATTGGAATGAGTATCAAAAAAATGTCGAATCATGTGATTATTACGGATATTTTCCGAAATTGTTTATGTAAATAATTTAGTCATATGATTGATTACAGAGCATCTGATCATGTTCATGCATTACACAAAACTAGTGAAGATTCATTTAAAGATACACTTTTGGAATATTTAAAGAAAAAACCGTATATTGTCGTATTTGCAGAGCAAACAGTGAGATTAATTTTATTATAAATTAAATTTATTATTTTTTTAACTAATCCAAATTTTTAGTTAAGTCCTGAAGATCTTACACAACGTGATTCATCTGGACAAATTATATATAATAAAATATCAAATTTAGAAAAATCGCATGTTAGCTATAGACCGAATGTTCAAAATCCAATTGGAGCTATACGACAACTTGACACACAAATAACAGAATTATCAATAAATACATTAATTAATAATCCCGATGTGCCTGACGATAATATATTAATTATTGATTTAAATGATGCTAAAGATGATGAACCACGTTCCGAAATGTTAAAAAGACACGGTAACTCATAAAATAATAAATTTATTAATTAAATTTTTCAATAATTAATATTGTAGACTCTATTGTTGTTTCTATTTATAATGATATTTTGAGGCAACATAAAAATGTATTAGCCATTTATACAGCTCATCATACATCATGGGTATAATTTTAATATTTATTTAATTTAAAAAAAATTGTTTTATCAATTATTTGTCAGGTGACACCTGAAGATGTTGTTCATAGAAACACACGAAATCTACTAGCTGATGATGATAATAATGATAATAATAATGATGCAACTAGTGAAGTTATTATTAAAAAGGACAATCTTATATTTTATTTGAGTAATAAAGGAAAATATACATCAAATAATTTAAAGTATGCATTAGAATTATTCTAATTTGAATCAGCTAATTATTAATTATTTCCAGTTTAACTATCGATGAAAATTTTGAAGCAACAACAAAAGCAACTGAAGATAGTGTTAGTTTAACATTAACAAAAGACTCAATTGTGTTACTGTAAGTTGGACAAAACAAAAAATTATTTAATTTAGTTTAATTTCATTAGAGAAAAATTTGTTTCAGTTTCGATTTTCTTTTCAATAAAGATGGATATTGGAATATTGATGCAATAACATTAACAGACAATAATAAAACAATATCGTTGAAAACATCGAATTTATATGCACCAAATTCATTTTCTTATCATTGTGGTAATTTATTAGTAGGTGGTCCAGATGGTCAAAAATTAGAATTACCTGGTTTTCAAGTTCAACCATCATTAAATAATAATTTAACTAAATTCGGTGATGCTTATGATTGTGTTGGTTTTACATCTGTACCAATATGGTCTGGTTTATTTGTAACATTGATTTTATTATTGATTATGACATTTGGTTTAACAATGATGATGGATATAAATACAATGGATCGTTTTGATGATCCTAAAGGAAAAACTATTAATATAAACGCTTCGGAATAGATTGATTATTAAAAGGTAGACTTTCGAAACTAAAACAAATATATAGAAATTAGCCCATTTTGTTTAGTTATGCCTTCCATATTAGCTCAGTATTGCACCTGAACAGAATAAATTAAATAATAATATAAATAACTAAAAAATTGCTTATATTTGTGATAATGAATGAAATTATTATTCTGTCAGGTCTAATAAAATATAAGCCTAATTGTTTCTGTTATCTCTTGGATGTGATTCCGTCAAATAGCTTATAGCTCAATAAATAAATTGTATGATTAAGAAAAATTAGGGAAAAAAATAATTCGTAGTACTGATCCTAGAGGTACAGAATATAAAATTTATATATATACACAATTTATATTATTATATGACAATAGTATTTTTAAAATGTTTTGAATTTCATATGTAAATGGTTAACTGTTGTTCAGGTAGTTGTACAATAATTGTTGGGAAAAAAGTAGCCTTGACGTTGTTATATACATATATATTAATATGGGGTATTAAAATTGAATGAATCGGTAAACTTGAGTTAATGGGCACTAAAAATATACGTATAAAGTTTTTTTAAACAAATTAGAAATTTCGACTTTGCTGTTACATAAATATTGTTAATCTCTTTTAAAAGTGACCTTAGTTCAATTTCATTATAATAACAAATAACAATTCATCGTCATTATGAAAGATTTTATCTCTAATTTAATTTCAATTGTCTTAAATTTATGTATATATTGATATTTTAATTTTTATTTGTATCATAGAGGTGTGGGGTTATTTTTAATTATATAACATATATTTATAATTTATTAGATTTTACAAATTATAACCGTCATATTTTATTTGATGCCAAATGTAGGAATAATTTTAAAATAGTAAAGTATTAAAAAAATATCTATTTTTATCATTTATCCCCAATCCCGATTTTTGTTTGTTTGTAATTTTTCGAATTTGCCTCTAATTTATTGTATATAAATAACACGCCAGATGTCGCTCGTATCGCTATAGTCAAGAACTCCCAAACAGTCTAATAATAAAATATATTAAGTTAGCGGGCAGAATATTAATATTTTTCAATCAACCATGTATTAAAAAATTGCTCCTGAATTGCAACATCAGAATCTGAAATTGCTCCTTTCGAAAAATCATTATATAATTATTTAATTATGTAAATATTAGTCATTGAAAATACAAAATGTTTTTCCAAGATATCTCAAAAAATAATTGTTTCTCTAAAATAAATCTAGTACCAAAAAATTGCTAATTTTTTGCTCGATAAGATTCAATATTTAATTATTTTTCAGCTATATAGAAAAGATAATTAAACTGAAAATGAAACGTTTGCACAAACATTGTTTATGCAAGCAACTTTACACATGAACATTGCAGTTTGCTTGCCTATTTTCAAATATGTGATATATTTCCCCATTTCCCTTTCTCCTATGGCGTCAAGCATTACCTAATTATTATGTAATTATTATAATTCTCTTTTTTATTGGATATAATCAAACTGGTATGAAAATTACTTTGGTAGTTTTGCTGCTAGCAAGTTGATAAAAGAAACTATGTAAGAACTATAACACTTACAAGAGAAATAACTTTATTTCCTGTTTAAGACAAATACAAAATTAATTTTTTAACAATTCATTCAATTTTTCTACAATATCCTGAAATTCTGGATGATGAATTTACATTCCATGTGCCATGGTTATGATACTGTCACAAAATTTTCTAAAACTATGTATTTTTTTTATTGCGAGAATCAGTAAACTTCTAAACCTCAACCACATTTAGAAGAACATATCCCCTAATATGGCAATATTGTTTTTGTCGTTTTCAATAGTTATTTTATTTTCATCGACAATGAAGGGCATGCTGTTTTTGTTTTGACTTTTGTTTATCTACTAACAATGAATGAACAATATTGTATATCCTTCCAAAGGTGGTTGAGGCTTAAATGAAATACTCACTTTATACATGGACAAGTATTGTCATGTTTTGGTGGATTTATTCTAATGTCTGGAATAATTTTGATTTCATTACCACCAAGATTTTGACAAATTTTAGATTTTTCATCATTTTCTATACTATAATTATTAATATGATCATCATTATTTGTTCTATAATCATCATTCATTTCTTCAACACTAGCACATCGATTTTTCATATCAATTTTCTTTTGACCTGGCATACCGGAAGAAATATTGCTATTTAATACTATTGCTTTTCTAGCTAGATAGTGATGATGCTAGTTTTATTACAATGGCTGTTGATGATGGATTACATGTCATGTGTCCACGTTAAATATCTTTCTATATAAAATAGAAAAGAATAATATTTTTATAAAAATATTTAGTTTGAAATAAATTTTGAGAAATTTATAGCTTGAGTATATTTAGTTGCCTATACAACATCAGTTGAAGGTAATACAAATTCCTACTTAACCGGGTGAGCATCTAGTCTTACGCCATATTGGAAAAAATAATAGAGAGAGATAGATCATTCATGTATAATTAATTTTCTTTAATTATCAACTATCAAAAGTATATATAAATAATTATTAATAATCACAAATTTGCCAATGAAGAAAATTTTTTTCAATTAGCAAATGAAAACCTTTTGTATTCAATTTTTTAATTTACAAGTTTACAATATACCTATCCTTTTTCATTATATTCAGTTGGTAGACCTTAATTGTGCGTTCTTGTGCTGTGCGCAATATAGAGTTGATTATTAGTTGCATGGCGGTAACGTACAAATAAAATAAAGTATTATTTTCATTATTTTGCGACTATTTGACTAAAAAAAATTATAAATTCGATAAAATTTAATTAACAATCGAGATTGTATAACAATTATATTCGGTAAAGCTTGATAATTAATCGTTGGCGGCTGATTGCGCTCTTCCATTATATAGCTTAGTAGATGCCATTAGTGTTTTAAATTTTTTTCGCATAAAATGGAGTTTAACAAGTGTTTGAAAGTTATTGGTGAAAAATTGGAAAATATCAATGTAAATTAATTAAAATATAATTAATGAGATTAAAATTGAATTTAATGCGAATTTTGTTTCAGTTAAGTAAAAAAATACTGCATAATGTGCTCAGTAATTTAATCGAAAATTTCAACGAATTAAGAAATTACGAATATCATGGAGATCACTTGATTAGTTTCACAACAATAATTGAGCAGTATTTATTAATATTAATTGAATATTCGAATGATCTAAGTGGAAATGAACGATATATTCCAATATTTAGATCAAGTTTACACGCTATTATGGTAAAACACAATTTGGTTGGGAAAAAAATATATAATAATTATTATTTATTTCTTTATTTGTAGGCAATACTTGAAAAACATAATTTATTTGAAGATTTCGTTAGAGAATCATCAAAACTATTGATTAAAATTTTGGAATGTCCTCATCAAATTATAAGTTCTAAAGAAATTTTCAAATTTTATAATTTATGTTTAATTCAAGCTGATAAAAATGTTGTTAATACTCTGGCAACTGAACATAAAATTATATGGTTAACAATCAATCAACTTAAATCAATTATTTGATTAATATTAATTCGATTCTTTGGTTACAGTGTGAAATTGTTCGATTTGATACACAATACATACGATATCGAATTCCAAATTGTTTTAACTGAAGTATTACGTCGTTTAACTGAGAACAATATGTATTATTCTGAATTTTTCGTTAATTCACCAAAATTAGAATCGCTATTTCGTTCAATCCATTTAAGACAGCCATATCGCCAAATTCGCAATTTTCTCTTATTACTTAATAGTGGAAAAAAAGGTATTTATTCAGTTAATTGTAAAACAATCACAGTTGAAGATGAAATTATGGATAACGTTGAAGTAATCTAATCAGAATATCTATTGAATTAGAATAATAATATAAGAATAATTTTTTAGGTGAATGGCGAGATTCTTCCATTATATCTCGATTTCAATTTGATCGATCGTAAAATATCGTTTATTTGTAGAAAAGATTTGATCAATGCTATTGAAGAGGAACCATTTAATAATTTAGAAGTTGTATCCTTTTTAAATGCCAATATTGTAACAGTTGAACCATCATACAGTTTAAAACGTGATATATATAATATAGATATAAAATTGAAACAATCGGCATTGAATTTAATACCAAATGGTATATTTGATCAAATCCGCCAATTCATATTTACAATAATTACAAATGGTGCAACAAAGGATACTTACGATTTTATGAGGAACGTGTTTTGGCCGATTTTTCCAAATGCTTCACCAATTCTCATGGACAATGCCATAGTATAACATTATTGAAAAGTCTAATTTATTCGAATCATTAATTTTCCTTTCATTTCAGACTAATATCTCTAATTTGTTTACTGGAAGCGATCTTTCAAAGAATTCGATTAATACTTTAGTACCACTTGTACAAAATGCTGATGATAATAATAACGTAACTAATTTAAATCTAATTTATATTATTTGTTAATTATTGTTATTTTTATGATAGACAAATGATGGCAGTGTGTCGGAGATGAATTATTTGGATAAAACCCTATCATCAACAACTGTAAACTAATAAATTTTAATTCTATTTTTTAATCAATTAAATTCTAATTGCAGATTGACATGGCAATCAATTATACATTTTCACTAACAGTAGAAGAAAATGATGATACTATTACTAATAATGATAGTGTAAATATGGTAGTATACAGTATGATTCACGAATGATGTCTTGGTCTATAACTCTGGCCCTAGTGGGGGAAATGAGAAACGCACTCAAGGATTCAAAGTATGATATCTAGACAACATTTTGGCGTTAAAATTGTTTCTGTATATTTTCGGGAAATGTGGAAAATTCATATTATTTATTACAAATTAATTCAATTTTTTATAATTATGTATCTCATGCAAATTTTATTTTTCCCATTTTGGAAAATTTCAAATCAAAAAGTTCCTTTTTTATTTTTACTACATATCCGGACCTTCATTATGAAAAACTGAATTAATGTCTTATAAGTAATATTAATTTTCCACATTTTCCGAGAAGCTAGAGAAACCGTTTTGAAACCAAAATGTCGTTTAGATATTATATTATGAATCCTCAAGTGTGCTATTTATTTCCTGTACTAGGGCCAGAGTTATAGAACCAGGCAAGTCATTTGTGAATCAGGCTGTATATTTCTTTATCTTGAATTTTTTTCCATATTTTAAATTCTTTTATTATAGCCAACTAAACTCCAAACAAAGAACAACGAGATAATTCAGGTATTTTTTCAAATTTTTGCTTAGAAAATTTAAAATATATGATACATTTTTAGAATAAAATGGACTTACCTGAAAATATTCCAATACAAGATGATAATTATAATGTAAGTCTGATTTCTATTATGATTTATTCGATTATTGAATTATAATTTTAATGAAGGTAAAAGATGATATTCGTAATAAAAAAATTGATCCAACACTTAAAGTAACACAATGGTTAAGAACTATAGAAAATAGTGTTAATGATAATTATTTTGATAAAGATGATACTATTTCTGATAATAATACACCAAAAGATGTCGATACTGATATTAATAGTTATGAGCATAAACTCAATAAATTCGCTGAATGTATCATCATTTCTGATGACGATGATATAATTGTTGAGCAGAATAATAATGAAAAAGAAAGAGAAGAGAATGGAGAAGAGGAAGAAGCAGAATTAGAACCGATGAAGGAATCAATTATTATAATAAGTGGCAATCGAACATCATCCGGACATCGTAAAGCGAAAATTACCAAGAAAAATCTAAAGTCAAACAGAAATAAACGAGATACATTCAATAATAAGAAAAAATTGAAATCGAACAGAGAGAAAATGAATGATAGAAGATCAACATTACGATCATCGAAAAAAGTTGAAAACTCAAGTCCTGCTCCATTTGAATTATTTGGTAATGCCTTGAAGAATTATACGGAAATTCGTGAACAAAAAAAAAAGAGCTATTGTACAGATCAAAAGAAAATTGATAAGAAAAATCGATTTACTAGTGATGATGATGGAATGAGTGCTCCATTTAAACATACACCACGTTTGAAAAGACGACGAATTATCATAGATTCCGATAATGATGATTCTACTACAGATAATAATGATCATAATAATAATTGTGGCAGAAAAGATGATGATGGTAATGGAATCGAAATTATTGGAACCGATCCACCAGAACATGACAGTACTTGTCCATGTATGAAGTGAGTATTTCATTTAAACCTCAACCACCTTGGAACTTGGAGGGATATACAATATTGTTCATTCATTGTTAGTTGATAAACAAAAGACAAACAAAAATAGCAGGCCCTTTGTTGTCGGTGAAAATAACTATTGAAAACGACAAAAACAATATTGGCATATTAGAGGATATGTTCCTCTATAGATGGTTGAGGTTTAGAAGTTTATTGATTCTCATAATATAAAAATTATATGTTTTAGAATATTTTATAACAGTGTCAAAACCATGGCAGATGAAATACAAAATCATCATCCAGAATACCAGAATATCTTAGAAGAATTGAAGGAATTGTTAAAAAATTAATTTTGTATTTTTCTTAAACAGGAAATAAAGTTATTGTTCTTGTAAGTGTTATAGTTTATTTTGGGGAGATCGTTGAAGTTCAAATCATTGTTTTTACATGGTTTCTTTTATCAACTTGCTAGCAGCAAAACTACCAAAATAATTTTCATACCAGTTTTATTATATCCAATAAAAAAAAATTATAATAATTACATAATAATTAGGTAATGCTTGACGTCATAGAAGAAAGGGAAGTGGGGAAATATATCACATATCTGAAAATAGGTAAGCAAACTGCAATGTTCATGTGTAATGTTGCTTGCATAAACAATGTTTGTGCAAGCATTTTATTTTCAGTTCAATTATCTTTTCTATATAGCTGAACAATAATTAAATATTGAATCTTATCGAGCAAAAAATGAGCAATTATCTGGTACTAGATTCATTTTGGAGAAACAATTATTGTTTGAGATATCTTGGAAAAACATTTTGTATTTTCAATGACTAATATTTACATAATTATATAATTAATAATTTTTCGAGTGGAGCAATTTCAGATTCTAATGTTGCATTTTAGGGGCAATTTTTCGATTCATTGAAAATATTAATATTCCGCTCGCTAACTTAATAATTGTGAATAAATTCTATTTATAAATGTCAAATGCAAATTTTTTTATTGAGTACCACTGGAACTGGATTAACCTCAAAATTTTAACCTTATTTTCAAAAACTATTAAATATTTTCATAAATTTTTACTATAACTCTAATAATATTAATAATGGAGCTGTTTTTTAGCAATAAAGTAAGTATCGTGGATCCTCACTATATTAATAATTATGTTTTTATGTTAATTTTTTAGAGAAATGTGGATTTAATTTATACAGAAGATGATGCTATAAGTTTGATAGCATTTATTGCCCAATTACCGCCTGAAATACCTTTTGATATGGATGTATTTTCAAAAATAATATCAAAAACAATTGGAATTTATATTACGAATAATTCGTTAGAATTTACAAAGGTCTTTACAGAAATTCTAGAATCGAATAATAAAAATAATTATATTTCGATGAATAATTATCGAATTAATGTAAGAAATGGTTCGTTATTTCAATCAATATTATTAACATCATTAAAATATGATCGACAATTATTTCAAATTAATCAAAATAATGATTTTCTATATTATATTATCGAACTAATTTTAAAAACAATAACAACACCAAATCGTGAATATCTGCATATTTTAAGATTATTAGAATTGATTTATCGTAAAAGAGATGATCTATTAAATGATAAAATATGTTTGATGACATTGAAAATAATGAATAAAATTGCTTGTTTACCAATTACTGGTTTTAAACGGTGTGCTTATGATATTTCGAAAATTGTTGTTAGAAATTTATCTGGTAATTATGATAATTTAAAATATCAAATTTGTTATTATCCTGTTAATTGTATCAATTCTAATGATATTTTAAATTCAATCAAGAAATTGGATCTTAAATATTTTACTTTAGAAATAAGTAATAATATAATTAAGTCGTTTTTTTATAATGTCGAAAGTCGAGAAGGTTCTTTTTATTATGAAACATTGATCAGTTTATATGATTTTGATGGATTTAAACGATATTTATGGCCGATTTATTATCCTTATCTTAAACAGGACGATGAGGGGTAAGATTTTAATTTTATAATTTCCATATTTTTTATAATGTATTTTCATTTTAGAGAATTTTATAATAGTTTATTGAAATATTGGATACCGATTACTGTAAAATATTATGGTAACGATTTTTATACTTTTATAAGAAATCAAGAAATTCTCTACATTTTAAAAGTTCACATTTTATTAGAAATAAAACATAAGAATAATTATATTGAACAATTTGATTTGGATACTTTAAATTTTATCGAATATCCAAAAACTAGTATTATTGGTTTAGATATTGTTTCAAGTTATTTGAAAAAGAATCAATCACCAAATGAATTCGATTTAAAATTGGTTTTGTTATATTTAAAAATTTATCCAACTGAATCGTTATGTATTGAAGTTGTTAAAATTTTAAAACGGTTCTTCTCACAAATTTTCCTAAATTGCCACATTAATTTATCAAAATCATCTGATATTGATGTCGAATTATATCAAAAATTTTTATATAGAATCTTCGAATTTTGCTATCATAAATTTAATGTAGAATATTGTCAAATTATATCGCAATTAATCAAAATTTTATTGGATATAAGTTTTGGTTCGTCTGATCAATTGATTTTAAATTATAAATTAGATCAAGAGAATTATTACGAAATAAAGTCGAATTTATTTTATAAATTTTTAGAACGGCATCATTTCTGGAATAATACGTTTTTTAATAGTAAATTAATCGAAAAAATTGAAGTTTTTCTAAAGGAATTCCAATATTATTCGAATATCTATTTAGTCGATTTATTAACAAATTATTATTTATCGTATATTCATATTAATTTACCCGATATTAAAATTGAATTGTATAGAATGATTAAATTTGTTAGTTTACAAAATTTAGAATGTAATAAGTCGTATTTCGGATTTTTAGTTAAATATTTGGATTATCATAAATATAATTTTATTAATGATATAGTTTGTTTGAAACAAATTTATATTGAAAATTTGCAATTTTCTAATTTGAACGCATTATTTTTATGTGTTGCTATATTAAATCTATTGATAGAAATTCGAAAACTCCACAATTTTGATGTAATCGAATTATTAGAGCTATCATTAGAATCATTCTATGATTTATTTAAACAAAATTCTGTCGATTATATGGATGTTAAAACAGTAAAAGCTTTGGAAGCTTTAATAAATGTGAGTATTACAATAAAAAAATTGTATAATTAAATAAAAATAATTTAGACTGTTGTAGATTGTTTGTTAACAACAAAGGATTCGATGAATTTTGAAAAAAAAGAACAATTATTCGACCATCTAACAATAATAATAAATAAGAGTAATATGAAAAAACCGGTAACAAAAACGATAAATTTACTCAAATATTTCGGCGATTTAATGGAACAAAATTATAATAATCGTAATATCAAAATGAAATTAATCGAAAAAACTTTAAAATCAATCAACACTTACCCGGATAAGCATCAATCAAAAATACGACGTAATCCAGAAACACGTCTTGTAGTTCATGCTCTAACATCAACTGGAAATCGAAAGGTAAATTTTAACGACCTACACAAAATAGGTTTTCCTTTTTTCTTTTAATATTTTAATTGTAGATTTATATTGATTGGTGTTTAATCGAATTATTGAAACAACACGAACGCGATACAGCAATTATTTCAGCTCTTCATTGCTTAGAAGTTTTATTAAGTGAATCTTCTAGCCACCACTTTACTTTATTAACAATTCCGACAATTATGAATCATTGTATCCAGGTATTTTTATCGAAGAACTGGATGATAAGGTTCTTATGCAATAATAATAATAATAATAATAATAATTGAGTAATCTTATATTCTTAAATTACAGAAATGCTAATTTACAATTGATTAAAGCTATAATTGAACGTTTATTGGGTGTATGTATGGATTATCAAAATCGTCCAAAATCAATTGAAGATATATTAATAATATTTCCAAAATTGGCTTATCTATTCTATCAAATTTTAACACAACGAAAACTCGATGATAGAATAATTGTTGTTTTATTATTATTTTCGGAATCACAATTGAAAAATAATGTATTACGCGACAATTATTTACAACAATTACTCAATAATTTTCGTGATATATTTTTTTATATAATCGAAAATTATTCTAATCATTATGGAATTTTAGCAATTAAATCGTATATATCGTTATGTTTAGAACAGGATATACCGTTAATAATCGCCGATATTTCCAATTATATCAAGTCGAATTTTAGAAATATTAAAACAATGATTTTATTTAATTTCATTAAACTTTTACAAGAATTATACGGTAAAAAGCCTTGTCGAAAAACAGCTTTGATTATCAAAGAATTATTAGTATTTTTCCAAAAATCCGATAAATTCTGTTATAATTTATTACCAATTAGATTATTTGATCTTGATAATATTAAAAGACGAATTTTCAATGAAAACAATAACACTTTTGAATCTCGAATTTGGTTAAATAATTATCTACCACATTTAATTAATAATCTTGACGATATTGAACAATTATCGAATATTTTAGAATCAATCCTTTATTCTGGTATTACAACAGAATTAGAAATGAAAATTTTATCGATTATTGTTGATAGATCAATAAATATCGATATTATAGAAATACTTATTTTACGTTTAAAAAATCTATCAAATAATGATCGTTATTTAATAGAATGCTATTCAAAATCAATTTTATTATTAAATGAGTTGAATTCGGATTTGAATTTATCGAAAATTATTGATAAAATCCGTTGTGATTATTCTACTACTGATATTTATAAAATTTTTATTTATGTATTGATTTTGAGTCATTCTAACGAGAAAAATCGACAAGACTTGAATTTTTTGAATTCAGCAATACAAGAATATATCAATAATCTACAAATCGATTCTCTACTAAATGATTTAGCATCGACAATCATCTATTTATATAAAACTAGTCCAATACATAATCGTTATAATATATTAAAAATTATTTTCTATTTATTATTACATATAGATTCATCGAATGAAATCTGTAAATTTATTAGCTATTTAAACGGTAAAAAATGTACAAATGTTTTTATTAGTTTATATAATTTCTTAGACTTTAATAATTTAAATAATTGTTTAAATAATAACAAATTAACTAAACAATTATTATTAGAGTTCTATCAATATATAGATAATATACCGGATGAATTTCAACAATCATCGACATTTTATTTAATTGAAAATGATTTGTCGTTAACAAAAAAATGTGTAAAAAGCATTATCAAAAAGAATTTATTGAAGACAATAAATTTTTGAATATATATAGTGTATGGATCGGTTTTTGAATAGCCCCTGTAAGTATATTTTTATTATTATTCTAAAGGTGCGTTCACAGTTTCTGTGTTCTAAGTACCTATATAGTTTAAATCAATCTTGACGTTTTTATATGATATATATTAGCTATCTTCATTCCTCATCCATTAAGAAATTTCTGACTTAGGACTGCAGGGGTTGGTTTTGGAGATATAGAGGTTGGAAGAGTACTAGAATGTTCTCGATTACCATAGAATGCTTCCGAATATCATAGAATGCTCTCGAATGTCACGTAATGCTCTCTAATATATTCAGAGAGACATAGATAAAAGGGGTTGGAGAGAGAGAGAGAGATAGAGACAACTTTCGAATTTGACATATGTGCAAATTTAATGCTAATTTAGTACCAACAAACAAAATTTGACGCTATATTTAGTTCGAACCGGAAATTGAGATACTACTAGCTTTTAATTAAGGCTAGCAAAATCGAAATCTGCTGAGAACAGAACTTACGTTAGTGCTGTTCGCAGTAGATTTCGGTTAATTGAAAGCTATATGATGGCAATATTTCAATTTCCGACTCCTCTTCAGAAGCCTTAAATTTAGTTTCTTGGTTTTGAATTAGCACTGAATGTTGTCAAAAAATTTAGTAATTTTGCTAATTTGACTATGCTAGAGCTTCTTAGATGTGGGTATTGCAGCTAGTTTCTAAATGTGTTCTTTTTCGAATAACCCTTGTAGATTGTGGATTGTGGAATTATTATAAAAATTGCTGGGATATTTTAGAGCTCAAAAAAGGGGCGTTATAATATTTGAGAACAAAAACAAAAAAATTATATGTAATTATTTCAACATATAAAGCAGGAAATATTTGGTATAAAATATCTTAATCTTATCGGACGAAAATAAAAACCATTGATATAATTCCAACAGACAATATCACATATATATGATATTTTGTTAAAGATTTGATAACATTATCAGTTAAGAATCCGGTGACATCAATGTTGAAATTTTGATTCGTATAAACATACAGAACCGGCTTAGAAAAAAAAAATGAACAGCCAAAAATTTTCCAAACTAGCAATATTCAAACTGAAAATTATATTAAATCCAAGAAAGAAAAAATTGATTATTCTATCAATTAAATAAATATATAATTATTGATATTTTTGTTACGTTTATTGAACTTAGAAAATTGTGTTTATACAAGTTTCGTTCTTTTTTCGATAAAAAATTTCCATATTAAAACCAATTTCCTATTGAAAGTTCATAGGGCAAATTAAAATGTCCTCCGTTTGTTTTAAATGAAAATTGAATAAAATGACGTAATTTAAATTGTTAACAGTAGAAGTTTAGAAGGCAATAGTATAAGTTTTCGGTTGTGATTAATTAAATTGTTACTTGTGATTTTTTTTCAATATTATTATTTTATTTTCCCTAATTAACGGATCAAATTTAATTAGAAAAAAATATATATTATGTTAACTTAATTATAATACAATGAGAGAAGACGGTGTGCAAATTATAATGTACGGCCTTTCCATACGTGAGCAATATCTTTTTTGTAAAGTAAGTAGTTTTTCTTGATTTTTTCAACCAAAAAAAAAGTAAATATTTAGTTTCTAATCAATTATATGTTTAATTATACTAAATTAATTTGATTGAAATTAGATAGCGCTACCATTAGCCAAATAATTCTTATAAATTATATGAAAAATTTCTATTATTATCTTTTGTTTGACGAAAATTTCCAATAAGAATTTCCTATTATTTTATAAATTACCGCTTATTAATAGTTTGCGCGCTAATTAATAGATGACGCTTGTCAAACTTTCAAATTTTTTTATTTCAGTTAATTAATTAATTAATTTTCGATTGATTCTAGAAACTTATCATTATTTTATCTATTAATCAATTAATTCCGATGCAAATACCGAAATTTAAAAAAAATAAATTGAGTTATAGTTTTTTTTTGAGTTGCGGGAAATTCAAATAATAACACAATATTTTATATTAATAAAAATTTAATTTATATCAATATATATATTTCATGATTATTTATAAATAATTGTAAATTTAAAAATTGTAGTGCGTAAAATTGCTCCCCACTTTGTTATCTTATTATTTTTTATTTTTCGGTAATACAGTGCGCATTTTACTTTAATTTAGTCAGCACGCACACATGCACAAATCATATTCGTACACATACATTTAGAGAATAGTAGTGTTTATTGACAGGTGTTATAGTTTTTTATTTTTAATTAAAAAAGACTAATTAAATTAAAGTAATTTGAATTGAATTCAAATAAAATTGAGAAAAAATCAAGTTAACATTGACTGTCGTGAAAAAAATAAATAAACAAAAAACAATCGTCATTCAAACAACCGGTATAGCAGCAAACTGAACTGTCATCCAATCACCTGATTAATTCAAAATAATTATTAATTTATTAATTTGAAAAAAAAGAAATGGAAATTAATAGAAAAATCGTTTAAAGTTATTCGGAAAATGTTCAATTAGTGATAATGTTTTATTTAAGACAGTCAACATCTAGTTGGCAATTTGTGCAAAATTTTTAGGTTAAGTTAAAGTGTCACACACACAATTCGAATAAAAAAAGTGGTAAATTTCATTTGAATAAACGAAAATCGGATAATTGGCAATAAAAAAAAAATGTTGTCATTGAAAAAAGTGTATAGAGACGAATTACTTCAATTAGCATTAATATTAAGTTTATTAAGGGGTAATAATGGACCGTATTATGAAAATGATGTTTATTCAACATTTGATTATGATAATGGTACAAGTTGGCGATCATTAAGTCCAACAACTTTATTACGTTCACATTATATACATCCGAAAAATTTAGATTCTGTATTATTAAATTATGAACGTGATTTATTCGCCGATTTAAATTCATTAGGACGTTATAATCGTGCTAATTATCGTCATACAGATGTACAAACTTATTTATTAAATATTGAAAGAACTAGTACACCATTAACACAAGATACATCGACAGATACATCTACACAAGAACAACGAAATTTGAATGAATTAAATAATGGTCCTAATGAGGCATCAGGTGGTTCAAATGATGTTGCACCAGGCATTGAATTAACGCAAGAGGTTTGTTATTGAATCCCCAACAAAAACAAAATAATTTGTAAACAAAAATTTATTTTAATAACATCTTGTCATATTAGAAAGCTACATCTAATAATAATTCAATGTTTATTTTATTATAAATTCAATTTTTATATACAAGAATGAATCATCGAGCGATTCAAACAAAAGTATAGATTATTGTTGGATTTCCTCATATATAATTAACTATTTTTGATAATTTTCAACGAAATTTGCTTTGTTTGGATATGCGTATATTATATAAAAATAGCGTCCATAATTCCCACGTGTAGGGCAATCAAAAAAAAACAATTCTTTGTTTGATTTCTATTTTTTGGAAAATTATTTTAATTAACAATAATATGAACAACTATAATTAGATTTTAAATCATCATAATTTAACATGTTTGTATGCAAAAAATTTAATAAGCATTAAATCTAAATTGACTTAAAAATTACTCGTAACATTTATCAAAACTAATAAAAACACGATTTTTTTTTTAACAATATAAGTTAATTTATTGTCCGATTAAGTGGATTATTAAGTAAATCTGTAAATGTAAATTTATATAGTACGCGCAATTTTTGTTATTATACAGGCTGATTCAATCCGTTTTATAAAAAAAGTGCATTTCTGAAAATAACTCGACAACTAAGCGAGGAAAATACTTCTAGTTTGCTTATTTAACCACGTTTGTAACGTAGTTAGCAATGGTCGACACTCAATTTGATACACTCTGTATATAGAAAAATTGCGATATAATTTTCAGTTGGGAATGATTCTAAAATATTATAAGCCACGATTACCCTGGTTCGAATCTGGGTCGCGACATTGCATTTTTCTTCGAAATTTATTTA
>JAZBGX010000562.1:0-16439 GCA_037414775.1 Zonitis immaculata
GGTTTCAATTGATAGAAGCGGTACGATTTTATACTGACAATTCCACTATTCGAAATTGAAATGTTTCGATGGTAGTAGTGGTGAAAGACGAACCTTTCTCTATTTATATTAATATTAACAATTAAATTATTATATTAATGACTTTCTGATTTTATTTTATTTTTTTTTGCTTGTGTCTCTGTGATAGTTAATTATGATTTTTCTGTAACAACATTCCCAACGACTTTCATTCAAAACATTTTTTTTCTTATAAAAATTTTGAAATTTCGATCGCAAATCTTCGTAAAAGATCAATGTCAATAACCGGTAAATAATGTGGATTGGGGGAAGAAAAAAAAATTATATATCTTGTAATATACAGGGTGACTCTTGTATTTCCGGATTTTACGTGACATTTTAGGTCAACTTCCTTTCATATCTACAATATTTATAAAGCTTGAAGAGGCATAGGAATAGGGAATGCTATAGCTCTTATTAACAGATTCAAAATCTCAATCTTAATCCAATAAGTCACGAGAGGTAACTGGATAAGATACTTTTTCATGCCTTCATTAGAATCAAAAGTTCCTATCATTCAAGTCATTTAGTTCTAGAAAACGAAATAAATGATAATCTAATGGAGCACAGTCCGGTGATCAACGAGCAGCTGCAGCAACTTCTGGCGAGTTACAAAACTCATTTTCCATCACCAATAACGATGCACTTTGTTGCAATTGAGATGAGTATCGGCGATATCGATGCAATTATTGGTGAGATCATGGACTTCTTTCGTATATCGAGCTTCGGTGATGAATCCCATTAATTTCTTGAGATGGTCGTGAATAGAATAATTACCAAACAATCTGTATGAATCACCTTGTATATTTTGATCTTGGAGAAAATTCCACAAATCTCATCGATTCTTTTACTTTCACTTTCTTCTAATTCAAACCTTTCACGTCCAATGTCGGTTTTTTTACTCCACCCGTATCTAAACTAAAGCAAAAAATTTTTATACATATGTAACAAATCTCGTTTAATTTTTGTTAAGAAAAAAAAGGGTCTCGCTTTCTTTTTGTCGTAATAATTATCAATTTTAGAAAAATTTAATCTTCGTCCAAATCAATTAAATAGAAAATGTAACTTTTTCCATTTTTCTTCTAATTGTTTTTGGCAAATATTTAGCTTTCAATAACGGAAACGCTGGACGAATTGGATGCTCTATTTGCACAACAACAAAAGACAATAATTAGAAATAACAACATCTCTAAAACAAAAACAATGGCATAGGAAAAAGGAGCGGGGACGTCTATATACCATAAATATCAAATCCATCACATAATAAAACAATTTATTTCTCAATTATTATCACCTATCTTCAATTTTATTATTTTTATTCCATTTTTTTGGATTTCTATCATCATTTTGTTTGTATTTATTTCGAAAATTCTTTATAGATTTATCGTTTTTCGCATTTCTAACCGGTTTTTCTAAAAATTCCACCGACATATATTAATTAAAAATTAAAATTTAATAAAAAAAAAAAAATCACCTGGCTCAAGTGACGGTGTTTTAAGCAAACCAAACGACATAGCAACTTTATCTAAATTTAAAGTATCAAAATCGAAAGCATCCTTCAAACGATGAGCCTTATAAGCTCGAACAAACGAAATAAAACCATCTCTAGCTAATTTCAATACAACATAACCAGATACAATATCCTGAATCTAAAAAAAAAACAAACTAATAGATAATCGATAATAAGAATAATTAGGGGGTAATATCACCTTTTTTTGGATATGTCCCCCATCATCTTGCATTGGTGGTTCGAATTGTTTCAGTGGTACTTTAGCTTGTGTTAAATAACCCAAAAATTTACATTCCTCTAAACGTAGAAATAGAAATGCACGACCACAACTACCTTCACCACGTGCTGTACGACCAACACGATGTATATATTCAAGTGCATCTTCTGGTGGATCATATTGTATAATCAAATCAACACCAGCAAAATCTAAACCACGTGATACAACATCAGTACAAAATAATATACCATTTGTTATACGTGAAAATTGACGGAATGTACGGAAACGTTGTTCTTGTTTTTGTTTACCATGTATATTTAATAATTTTATACCCATAAAACCGATAATTTGTGCATGAAAATCAACTGAATTACATGAACTAAAAAATACCATAATTTTACGTTGTTTATTAATTTCTTTCGTCAATATATTATATAACGTTATTAAACGTTTTTCGGATGGTACAATTAAGAAGCCTTGTTCTAATGTTGTTACTGTTGCTATTTTATCACCGACTATTATACGTAGTGGTTGTTTTTTTAAAGCTACAGTTTCCAATGTTTCACTTTTATTATTTTGTGTAGCACTAAACATTATAGTTTGTCTACGTTCTGGAAAAAAAATCAAAAATATCAACAAATTCAATTTTAAACAAATCCAATTAATTACTAGGTAATAATTTAACAATTTGATGTATCTCCTCTTCAAAACCGATATCTAAAATTCGATCAGTCTCATCAAGTACTAAACATTGTAAATTTTTATACATAAAATCGGGTGTATTTTGCATATGATCCAATAAACGACCAGGTGTTGCTATCAAAATATTAACACCTTTAGCTAATTTTTTCGCTTGTTCTTTCATATTTGTTTTACCGATAATTAAACCGAACGTATGACTGTGATATTTCATTAAATTCGATAAAACTGAATAAGTTTGTAATGATAATTCTCTAGTTGGTGATATAATAATAGCTCCAGTTCCTACAAAAAAACAAACAATTAACTCCAAAATACAACAGATAATTAAACCTACCATTTCTGGGTTTAAACTGTAATTTATACATTAATTCAATTACAGGTATAAGAAATGCTAAAGTTTTACCAGAACCAGTTTTTGCAATACCAACTAAATCTTTACCTTCTAATAATAACGGTATTGTACGTGCTTGGATTTCAGTCATTCGAGTAAAACCTTTTTCAATCAATGCATTATAAGTACGTTCACATATTTTATCTTTTAGATAATCAAACGTTCGATTACTGAAAATTTCACTTGGAGGTTCTGTATCTACAATTAAAACGTTATTAAAACCAATATCTACACAAAAATTTTATATTATCATGAGGTGAAGTTAATCAGAACACGTTAATAATTCATTTAACTCAACTCTAGCTCGATTATTTGTTGGATAAAAGGCGAGGAGTATCATATTCGCCTTGTATTCATCATATAGAAACTATCAATTGTTATTTGTTATTATTTTTACCTTGCGATTGTGTATTACTGGTTTCTTTATAATTTTCAGGTTCTTCATCTAAATTATCATCGATTTTCTTCTTTTTACCTACAAATTAATCGTAGTTATTCAATTTATTCATGATATTTTGTCCAATTTTACTGTTCAGATCTTCGCTTTCTATTAACCGTTTTTTTGATAGGATATCTGTGGTTTTTTTGTTTTTGAGTACTTTTGATTTTTGTTCTTCGAGTTTTTTTATTTTTCTTAGAAATAAACGCTCTTGTACGGACATTTTCCAAATTTTCTATTCTATTTTCAAAATTTCCATGTGGAAATCGCCATTATTGTAAATCATCGACTACAGTGACCTCTACGTCGTTTATTATAACTAAAATTATTAAGTGTAGCTCAGATTGTTTATATCAGTGGCGTGCAGTCCATGGTTTAATTCATATCGATTTTTTTTGTTATACGGGATTGTTTATTATTCGATTTTTTTGATTGCACAAAAATTAACGTACATTCACCTTCTTCATAGACTATTGACTGTCGACGTGGCATCTGGAGAGACGAGGGGAGCACTTTTCTTAAATGATCAAAAATATCGAATTATTAGAGCTATGTTTAGACAAATTGAGATTTCAGGTTAGCCAATATCTAGTGATAAAATTGTGAAAAAATTAACATTAAATAACCTAAATTTATATTTGTTGTCGTTAGAAATGTTTTCATTATAATTTAAGTGGAAAATTTATTGATTATTAAATAAAAATTATCAATTTGTATCAATAAAACATAATGGCAAATGATCGTGAAATATTACGTGAAGTATGGGAAGGTAAATTGCCTGTATGTTTCCAATTACATCCAGATGAAGTTGTTGAATTCCAACAACCCGAACCATTTTATTTAATGCTACCACGTTTAAGTTATTTCCCATTAGTTACTGATAAAGTACGTAAACATTTCCAACGCTATATAACAAGTAATAATAATAATAATAATAATAATGAGAAACAAATTGAACAAGAAATGTGGTTGGAATATGATGGGCAACCATTAAAATGGCATTATCCAATTGGTGTTTTATATGATTTAGTTGTTTATAATGATGATCATTTACCATGGAATATTACGGTACATTTCGATAAATTCCCAGATACACAAATCCATAAATTCAGCAATAAGTATTGGAAAATTTGTTTAATTAAATGAATTTCTAGAAATAATCAATTGTTTGATTTTGTAGAGAAACTGTAGAAGCTTATTTTATGGCATGTCTTAAAGAAGCTGATGTATTGAAGCATCGTGGCCAAATTGCTGGTAGTATGCAGAAAAAAGACTATAACCAACTTTGGTTGGGCTTACAAAACGGTATTTCTCCCTCTATTTGTCGCAATTTTTTTTTTATTATTAAAACAATTGTTTATTATGTAGATAAATTCGATCAATTTTGGGCTGTTAATCGTAAATTAATGGAAGTCACAACTGAACAAGAATATTTCAAATACATTCCATTTCGATGTTATTTAGATGATGGTTATCGACAGAAATTAATAAAACCAATATCGGATGATGGTCGTAAAAAAACATTACAAGATTTATTAGATGAAATGTTTCCCGGACAAAATATTAGTAAGTTTTTCAAAATTAATTTTATCAATTAAATTATTATTAATAATTTTAATTTTTTTATAGCAAATATTAAAACACATGGTTTATTACCACCATTAGAAACACCATTACAATGGATGTCGGAACATTTGAGTTATCCAGATAATTTTCTACATTTATGTATACAAAATTGAAGCTTTCCATTTTTTTTTTATCTTATTCATTTGCACATCTATTGAATAATTTTTAATTAATTAAGTGCCAATTTTAATTTCTGTGCAAATTTTTTTTACATATACACACACAATAAATGAATATCTATAGTCATTTTCTAGATGTTGACGTATGTCGGAACTCGATTATCAATACTTACAATTAGAATAACTGTAAATTATTCTTAATTATTTATCCAAGGATAACACAATAGGATTTGTTGACTTAAATACTAAAGAAAATATGGATTGAGTCTTGTTAATTGATTTGAGTAAAGGTCAGATTCTTTATTTGCACCCAATTGTAAAACAAAGAATCCAATCAAGGTCAGAACGTAATAACTAATCAACTTTCTTTTATTCGTTTAATTATTTATTTTTTTATAAAAAACCATTAAAAATATTTATTTTTTTAGATATATCTATTTACAAATTCGTTTTATTATTATTATAAACGATTTGATCTTATATATTTTTTTTATATAAAATAATATTCTATTAATTTAAAAAGACAAAAAAAAAACTATATTTTATAATAATAATAATGAGAAATTAATCGTAATAATAATAGAAAATGAGTCAGACCAGCTGTATGTACATTTTGATAAGAAATTACTGATATCATTCACAACCTACTAAGGTCACCAAATATTATTACTGTATTACCATTAGAAGAAGCAAATTTTATATAAAATCATCACACGAAATAATTGCAAATAATCGAATAAATAAAATATCAACGTGGGCAAACAAACAAACAAAAAAAAAATGGCAAAAAGACTTAATTAGAAGAAGAAAGAAAAAATAGCTGCCTTTTATCAATAATTAATTTTGGCACATTATTTTTAAAAAAAGGCACATTTGTCTATACCAAGACTGAGCAAATATCTAACAATTAACAAATTAGCACCCACAATCTTCAAAAGTATATATATATATATACATTATATAAGGCATTCTTTTGTTACAATATATTCTATATAATAATATTAATAGAGGCCAATTCTACGATATGTTCCAAGTTATTGCTTAGTTTTCTAGAAAAATATTAATATAAAAATAGAATAAAAGAAAAAAAAGTATTAGAGTAGGCGTATTGTTGGTTCAATCAAAGATAAACGTCCTACTTTTGTTTTTTGTCATTTCAAACAATCGATAGACTCTGAACGGCTTTTGTTTTCGTTTGGATTGTAAAAATCAATTTTTATCTAACAGTTTGTGTATGTTTGATTGTTTCATTTCTTTGTTTCAATTCATCAGCTTGTTTCAGCCATTTTTGTATTTGCCGACGATGGATATTGTATTTTGTAGCAACAGCACGTTGATTACCTTTACATATTGAATCTTGATAATAACATTCGATTGCGCTCAATTTAAAATCTAAACTATAATTATGTCGTTGTTTTAATGGTAAAATAAAATTTGGATCTTCATAATATGTTGTTGTTGTTGTTACCATTTCATAATCATTATTATTATTAATTATTTGATAATTTGTTGTTGGTAATAATTGATGATTATAATAATAATTCATTGTTGCTTTTGGTTGTAATTCATGTAGCGTATATGTATCGTTTTTATTATTATTATTGTTGATGATATCGATATTGTTTTGGTGATAGTAATAATCACAAGTTTTGGTTGTTGTAATTGAACTACAACATGGTGGTGGTGGTGGTGATTGATAATTTGTATCGATATTCGAATTTTCGAAAACATCATCTAAATACGGTTTAAATAATTTAATTGGTTTAATCGTTGGTGGTGTTCTTCGCCGTTCATCATCTTCATCTATTTGAAATTTCCTTTTTTTATTATTATTTATCGATAAATCCCACACGTCTGGGTGAGGCTGTTGTAGGAGACTGGTCGGCGACATTGGTAGTTGTTGTTGTTGTTGTTGTAATGGTTGGGGGGAGACGGATGGATAGATCGCAGGTGCGCTAATAGCTAGAGGCCTTTTCAACGACAAATCTATGGGTATAGCGGGATCCGAGGGGATTATTGGTGGTGATGGTGTTTGTGATGAAAAAGAGGCGCTAGGACTGGCGACGCGCTGACTACAACACTGATGATTATTATTATTATTATTTGTCGTATAATCCAATGGTACGGTAGGTATTGGTGGAAGCGGAGGAGGAACAGGTATTAGCGCCGGCACTCGTTGCTCCTGTTGTTGTAATAATTCCTTATTATTATCAATATTATTATTATTATTATCATGTTTTAAAACACTATTTCTTAGATTATTTTCAACTTGTAACCATTTCTGTATTTGTCTGCGATGTATGCCGTATTTACGGGCGGTGGCACGTTGATTACCTTTACAATCAGCATCGTTACGATAAGAATCTAGCACTTGTAATTTGAAATGAGGTGCAAATATACGACGCGAACCGATACCAGTTTTGCCAGGATTCTCATTTTTATTACTATTATTATTATTATTATTATTATTATTTAGTCCAATAGATGGACCACGTTTTAGCACTGAATTTAAACCGTGCGCCATGTGTATACACATAAATTTTTTATTAGTTTTTTTCAATAATAGGCACTTGATCACACAATTTTGTCCGATAATATAATTACCAGTTTTTCCTTTTTATAATTAAATGCTACACTAGTTTATCTTGTTGTTTGTTGCTTTTTTTTTACGACTTCTAAAACGTACGACCTATGTAGCAACCATTTTCGTCACGATTCACAGAAAATCCCCACTCTTCTACACACATAATACACTGTATTTCTCACGTTTTCAATACCATCATCATCATCAAAAAGGGACCTGAAGTTGATATTTAACAACTAAATAAAGACATACGTTCTAATCAGATTACACTATACTAATATATAATCACAAATGAAATAACGAATAATAGAATAGGTCGTTGATTGGATGATAGAATGGGGAGGCACCGATATCCGTTTATGAAACAAGTTTTAAAACACAGTTGCCATATCACTATATTAATCACCTACTTTTAATTTATTGCAATTAAACAAATGAATTTGTGATTTTTTTGAAAAATTATTAATTAATATTATTGTTATTGTTGTTAATTCGGGAAATTTTGATTGGTAATTGTTGGAATTTGTTTATAATTGAATGGAATGCGTGGATATGGCAACAAGGAGAATGGTCACGCCAGACAAGCTGTCGCCAAGCTAGCGAGGCCAGACAACGCGTCTCTCCCTTTTCTTTTCATTCATCAATAAACAGATGGCAATACTTACAACTTTTTCTTATTTTTTTGTCTATTTATTTCGCATCAATTTTTTAAAAACAAACTACCCATCAATCGAGAATCAATCTCTAAAATTACTAGAATTCCCGGAAATATCAGCAATTGGACTACATATCGGATATCCCATAAAAAACACACTACAATCTACATAGTTTCCTAAAATTAAACTCGATTTATACAATTATGTTGTAGATTAATGGATGATTCGAGACAAATTGGAAATAATTGGGCAATATTGGGATATAATCGTTGGTATTGAGGTGAAATCCCGTTGTGACATTCTATAGATTTTCGACAATCATACAATGTATTCGAGATAAAATCTAAATATTATTGTGAGCTATTATTAAAATAGAACTTGACATTTAGAATTTTGCAGGTGACTCAAATGTATTTCAGCTCAATTTCGATATTTATTTTGAACAATTCTGGCACTCGACCATTTTTACAAAATTAGAAACGATCATTGTGGGATTTTGGGTAGTTTTAGAAAAAATCGTGGTATAATTGATAGAATTAGCAGCACGATTTTATTTAATTAAATAAAAAAATAATTGTACATATCACTTATAAATGGATTTATTCTTAAAAAAAAAGAAATTGTAGAAAAATATCTATTTGAGTGTATTTCTAGCAACAACAGCACCGACTTTTTGACTCAATCGTTTACATCCGGTTTTCGAAAATAAAGGATTGTCGGTTGGTCCCCATTCAATAAAATTCATAACTTCTCTATACAAATACAGAAGAAAAAAAAAATGATTACAATAATTAATTTTTAATTAATTCAAAACTCACTCAATTTCGGTGATAGATGGTGTAACATTTCTTTGATGGAATTGATCTAAAATACATAATTCAACTTGTGCTTTTTCCATTGGTAAAAACGGTATATAATGATCGATTAGATTACTTTGTATTGTATCGGAATGATAGAAGCCACCATTTTCATTGAAAGCACCTAATGAAATGATCTTTTCGAAATGTTTCAATTCCAAATCGTTACGTTTCATACCACTAGTTTGCCATAATTTCAAATAATTCTCATTAATTAAATGCGAACCGGTATTTGATAGAAATATAAAAATTGCCTGTCGATAATCGATACCATCAATTTGTTCATAATAATCAATCATCGGTTTAATAATATTCAATACACCCGGTGGTATTTTATCGACTTCATCAAATAGAAATAATTGTCGAGGACAATCGCTAACATTACCTTTTATCCAATTATATAAATTATTTTGATATTCGTTGATTTTATCTTGTCGTGGAAAATGGATTCTACCAATAAAATGATGAACATATTTACTTTGACTACCTTTTGTATATAAATGTTTTATTATAAATGAAGCAACGTAATTTTTACCAGAACCAGGCCAACCATGGAAACTTAATGTTAACGGTTTCGATGGTGTATTATATTTATTCCAATGTGATCTCAATGCATTCACAACAATATCATACATTAAATGTTGTCCATAAACACGTTGCTTCAATGTATCTTCTAATGCTAAATTATTATTATTTTTTCAATTAATATAATTAATAGAGAATTGTTTTGATTCGATTACCATTGAAATCAGCTGGTATCCAATTGTCTGTACAACATTCTCGATAATAGCAAACTGCACTTTTTACAGTACTTGCAATACCAACACCGACAGCTGTGATTATATCTGCAAATGCTAAAGACGAAGTTATTCGTAACAAAATTATTAGAAGAGCTATCCGCATTATTGTGATTTTTTCATTAATAATTACTTTCTACTTGATCATTGTTTATATAAATGAACAATTTAATTTAAATCTTAAGATATTTTCAAATAACATAACCTCAATTCTTCCCCCAACCCAACAATGACTTCCATTGTCGCCAACTTCAATACAACTGCCTACATAAAAATAAATTATTTAAAAATTAACGATACAAATTTAAAAATGTATCGCAAATATTAACATTTTATCCAAATCCATCAAAACAATTACTATATTAGCTTACTTAAATGTGATTATAATAAATTTTTTGATCTGTCCAATTGGCTATCCTGTATCCAGAAAAAAAGGCTAATTACAGCTTGAAAACCATAACTAGAAAATTATGGAAAAACAAAGAAAAATTATTTCACGATTATTTATTTTGAATTAAATTGTTTCATATAATCAAGACCCCAGAAAAAAAAATGTATTAAACAAAATGCAACATCAATTATCTAAAATCTACGTTATTCCCTATAACAAATTATTATTTTTTTTCATTTATGATGGTGGCGGCGGTGGTGGAGCGGTTAATAAAGTATTAACATCAATACCAGGCGGTGGTGGTGGTGGACAACTGCCTGGTGGCCATGCAAATGGTGCCGCTTGCCATGGTGGCATTGGTGCAGCACTAGTTGGTGTTGGTGCTGTTGTTGTAGCACCAGGTGGTGGTGGTTGATTATTAGCAGCACCACCCATCCATGCCATCATCTGTGGTGGACTAGAAGCACCTGGTGGTGGTGGTGGTGGCATTATACCAGGTGGTCCTGGTTGCCAATTCATATTCCAACCAGGTGGTGCCATACCATTCATGAATGCTGGATTATTTGGTGGTTGTGGCATTGGTGGTGGCATTATTGATCTAGGTGCCATTTGTGGATCGAACATATTAAATGCTGGTGCTGTTTTTCTTTGTATATTATTTGTTCCTGGTATTGTTGGTTGTTGTGTTGTTGTACCATTTTCATTTGTTTTTATAGCATCAGGTGGTGGTCCTTCACCTAATTCAGCCATTAATGACATATATTCTTCATCGATTTTAGCTTTATCACCAGGTATAGGTGGACCACCTTGACCTGGACGTTTCTGACGACAATCACGTGCTATATGACCAGCTGCACCACAACTCGAACATACAATATTATTGGTAACATTTGGTTTATCTGGACACTAGAAATTAAATTAATTCAATCAATCTATATTAATTTATAATGAATAAATTATTAATTTACCAGCCATGATTTATGATCAGTAGCTCCGCAATTATTACATCTTAAACCATCATTTTCACGTAAAGTACCATTCAATTGTGCTAATTCTCTTAATTGCATACGACGTAAATCATTTTGATTTTCCGGTACTTCTACACCCTGTCGAATCACGTCCTTGATCTTAAAAAAATAATAATAATAACGAAATTAATAATTGTAATTTTAGAATTGAATAATTTAATTAATTACTCGTTCGACAGCTTTTTTAACACATTCAGGATTTGTTGCTGTAATATAAGCATGTAATGGTTCATCTTCACCAGGTAAAGGCTGTCCATCTTTCCTACCAACTTTACCTTCTTTAACACTACCTTTACCACGAATTATAATTTTTGCACCTGTTTCTTTCTCCATTGCTATAATTAAACAATTGATTCATAAATAAATTGAATATAATTATGTTTTTGATAGATACTTTTTAAAGTATTGCCTCTTGGTCCAATTAGAAGACCTACAAAGTTGATTTCAGGATGTTCTTCTTGTGGTATCATAACTTTATCACTTACACGAATAACAGGTGGTCTAATAAAAAAAAATAATAATAATAATTATATAACAAGAATTTTTTAATTGGGGCAAAAAAAAGACTAACTTATAATCCATCGGTGGTTTAAATTCCGGATTAATACTTTGCATTTTCAAAACAAGAGCATGACGTTCTTCTTCCAATTTTCGTCTAGTACGGAATTCTCTTGTATTTAAGCGTTTACCATCACTACTATAGATTGGTTCAGGTGATGGTGACCTGCACAAAACAGAAACAATAAAAAAAATACATTAATTTTGTTAAAATACTTCTAAATAAAAAAAAAACTTAATTACTACTGAATTAGGACCGAAATAATTTTAATTATTAAAAAAAAAACTACTTGAGCAATTTGTTTTGATAATTCAGAGTTTGTTTAATGAAAGGAGCATCGTAATTATATTTGAAAAATGAATAAATTTGAATTATTAAATTTTTTTCTATTTGTAGTCTCTGTAAAAAAAAAATTTAATAAATTACTATTATTATTATTAAATATTTTATTTATCCTATAAAAAGAAAATATTTAATTAGTGCTGTAAAAAATTGATTAATTAATTTGCTCCAGTGTAAGATTATCCTGGAAAATAAGTTTTGTGTTTTTTTTTAGGTTTTGTAATTAAAACAACCAATTTCTAAGTTTTCTGTTAGAAAATTCCCAAAATAAATTACTTAGAAATTGGATTAATTGCGATTTTACCACGAATTTCCAATCTAAATGATAACAATCAAATTACAGTTTAGCAATATTTTTTAGTATAGTTGCTATTATAAAATAAATTACTATGCTAAAATTGAATTTTTAAGAAGCAGGTTAACGATATTTTGTTTAACATAGAAATAGTGTAAATTCAAGATTTTTGATAATTCCAATTAATTTATAAAAATCAAATCAAATATGTTGGATTAAAACAAGTACCGATAATTAAAATTAGTAATTATTCATACAAATTTCGTTAATTTTCAGTACTTGATTCATTAAAAACTAAAATAAGAAAATAAATAATTAAAAAATAAATTTGTCATTATTATATTTAGCTTTGACGTTGTTTCAAACCATATGTTGTTGTTTGTTTATTATTTTAATTGATGATGGTCTGATGTTTATGGTATCGACAAACGAATTCCGTTGTTATATACAATCTTTTGTTTTGTTTTTAACTCATTGATTTTGTTGTTGATTTACAACTAAAAAACACTTCACCTTTCTTCTGGATTGGCTGGTATCCCCAAATCACCACAACGCAACTTCCTACTGACTTCCTCAATCTGGAGTTGAACTGTAATAAAACGGGTTAGAATAGGGCAAAACGCCCAACAGTTAGCAATTAGTTGTTCTTTTTATATAAAATAATAATAAAAATATATTTTTTTTTTTATTTCAATAATTCCCCTAATCATCTATAATAAAATTTATCCCATATATTCTGTACTAGAATTGTAAAATAAATTATATAATAAAGGAGAATCAAGTCTTGAGATACTTACTTTTATTTTTATTCGAATATTTTCTCAATACAAAAAAAAAAAAAAATCTTGATAAATTCAGTTATATTGCTCAAGATTATTACTTACCAATAACAATAATAACAACAAAAATTGGATACTACTTACGTAAATAAGCTTCTTCTTGTTTCTTATCTAAACCAGGTGGTAAAATAGTCGGCATTCCCGGTATAAAAATCTTATCATGTTCATTACCAGCCCAACGTGATCGTCTTTTCCTTCGTCTAGCTGCCTCATCATTTTCTTGACTACCTATATATATAGTATATTATTCTATGTAATATTAGTTTTTATAAATTTTATTATTATTATTACCAGTGGAATGATTCGAATTACCATCACCTTCCTTTTGTACAACTAGAGATGCAAAATTTCTACTAGCAGCAATTGTTGCTAATGTATCAGCAATTAATTTTTCACCATCCGGTTGTTCAAGATATTGTTGTGATGTTTGTGTTGTTATTGCTGTTGTAAATGTTGTTGTATTTATTGGTGGTGTTGATGTAGCAATTATTGTTGTTGTTGCTGCTGTTGTTATTGATGGTACAATTATTGGTATATGAATTGTTGTTGTTGGTATTGTTTCTATAGATGTTGGTGTTGTTGTTGTTGATGTTGTTATAATTGGTGGTGGTGTTTTTTCTTTACGATTATTCTTCTCGCGACTTCTACTACGTTCTTTATCACGTCTACTATCACGATCACGATCTCTATGACGATCACGATCACGACTTCTTTTACGTTCTCTACGATCACGGTCGCGATCGCGGTCCCGTTCACGATCCCTATCGCGATCACGGTCTCTATCACGATCACGATTTCGATCGCGATCTTTACTTTTACCACGATGACGAGATGAGCCCATTATTTTCAATAATTTTATTCGTGCAAAATTACCAATTTAAAATGGAGTAAAACAAACGCACCACACCAATATGTCTGCCATACAAATATCAAATTGTTCAATCACTATGGTTGATAGATGGCGCTGTAAGTGTAGCAATTACCAATAAAATAACACTACAATAATTGAGGCAAATACAGAAAAAACAATTGATTCAATAATAAAACTGAATTTTTTCGAATATTTCGGGAAATTTTCTATAATTATACGCCAATTTTAATTGTCGATAATTGTTTTTCCAGTCACTGCGCAATATGCGCAAGCGTAGGAAATGACGCCATTAGTGTTGCTAATACAACCGCCATATCATTTTCTTGTTAAAAAATAAAAAGAAAAAACTAAACCATAACACGGGTATTGTTGATGGAAATAATTTTTTTATCAATTAAAACTCGAATAAATCAATAAATAAATAAATAGAACGTATAATTTTAGAGGAAACATTCTAGAATTAGTGGAAAATGCCAGGTAACGGTGATCCAAACGATGGTTATGTTGTTAAATTACGTGGCTTACCATGGTCAGCAACCGCCGATGATATACAGAAATTCTTTAAAAATTGTAAAATATTAAATGGTAAAAATGGTATACATATGACATCGTCACGTGAAGGACGACCAAGTGGTGAAGCTTTTGTTGAATTTGAAGATGAAGAAGATCTTAAAATTGCTGTTAATCGTGATAGAGAACATATGGGCAGTCGATATATTGAAGGTGGGTTTGACCATAAAATTAGGAAAAAAAAAACACGAATTATTCTACATACAATTTTTGATTATTTGTAGTATTCAAGGTGAATACAGCTGAAATGGATTGGGTTATTAATCGATCAGGACCTAGTTATGCTATGTGTGAAGATGGTTGTGTTAGATTAAGAGGTTTACCATTTGGATGTTCGAAAGAAGAAATTGCGCAATTTTTCACAGGTATTATTAATAAATACGTAGAAATATAGAAATTATAGAGATAAACAAGCAAGCAAATGTAAATATGCCTTTTTTTTTAAAAGAAAGAAAACTAATAGGTCCATTATCGATATAAATTTGATTTGTCGACTTTTATTTGTTGTTGATGTTGTGTATTGAGTTTTATGAAACAAACTATTTTTGTATCGAATTGGACGATTTTTACGTGGAAACAATATTCTCTAGAATGTTATTTTTGATTTTAATGATTCCGGGTTATTATGTTGAAATTAGACAATTGAAAGAGAAAGAAAAAAACATTCTTTTGAATAAAAATTTGGAATTTATAGAATAATTTACTATAAATCCCAGATGGTAATCGCTCAAACAACAGAAAACTACGCATTTATCTAATTTCAATTCCATATTTTGTTTGATTATAATTTTAATGTAAAGTTTTCTGTAGAGAGCGATTTTTTTTATCAATTCCTCCACTTATTTGATTTTAATTTTATCATCTATTTTAATGTCATAATAATAATTAATATTACCAAGTATCTATGGTGATACAATTATTTTTTTTTATATATATACACATATCTAAAGAATTATTAAAGTTCAAGGGTTTGTTTGATTGGGTTGTTTGGGTTAGGGTTGGAGATAGTACCCAACGGAATAACTCTACTGACTGACTACTCGGGGCGGAGTTCTGGGGAGGCTTACGTTGAATTTGTTAACAAAGAAGTGGCAGAGAAAGCTCTGCTGAAACATCGTGAAAAAATAGGACACAGGTGGGGTAAAAACAAAACAAAACAACAATAATGGGAGGGTAAACAGTAAAACGGGTCATCCTCTCCATTAAAAAAGCAAAAAAAAAAAACAATTTTCCCAAATCAAATATTATAAGAAAATTAGTATCAACAAAATGGGATTTTCTATTAAAAGTTTATTCATGCTATTTATTGCATTTTTGAATAGAAATGGAATTTTTTTTAATTACTTTTTTGTTGTTATTTAATGAAATTAATGCATGATTTGAATTTGATTTATTTAAAATGCAATAAAAGCAGAGAGGTAAGTTATAAAATGCGTTAAATTCACTATATACGTATATTTTTTTTCTTTCTAATGTTGTCATAACATGTTTTAATGAATCCATTTAATGGAATTTACTAAAACAAAACAAAAAAAAAAACAATAGAATATAATGATGGAATTTATGGCACTTCGATTGTGAAATGTTCA